>JAVJIF010033830.1:0-219878 GCA_038442645.1 Agave tequilana | reverse complement strand
ATATATATATATATATATATATATATATATATATATATATATATATATATATATATATATATATATAGAGAGAGAGAGAGAGAGAGAGAGAGAGAAAATGTATATCAGCCCGCGGGCTGAGAGTATTCTCTCAGCCTGCGGTGACGTGGCTCAATTTGTCACCTCACTGACTTGCGGCCCGCTTTTATGTAGAAGTTAAATTACCAAATACCCCTTATGATAACTTTTCCTTATTGTTTATTATTATTTTTCCCCCTTTTATTTTTTGCCGCTCTTTATATGATATAAATTACTTTTCACCCTATTTCCTGACCTCTTTTTGAAAGATCTAGTTTCACCTTTTCAGTCTGCGATAAACTTTTTTCTGAAAATATAAAATCTTTTCAGATCAATTTTTTTCTGCAAAATATTTAATGTCGACGTCTGAGCAGTATACCGGCGATCTTAATATGGAAGATATTGCATCTGGTTCTACTTTCTCTCAGAATATTGAAAATCTTGAAGGGTTGACATCTCTGCATGCCGATCAACAGGTTTTAATTGTTTATATCTATTTTAAAAACAATTTCTTAAATATTTAATGTTTTCTCTTTAGACTGTGAGGTACTGCGACCGTTTTAATATTCGGTCGCAATCTTATTTGAAAATAATCTCCGGCTGTGAATTCTTTTTTTCTAGGGTATGCGTCTTAGGTCGCAGTCTTTAGTAAGGAGTAATATATATTTCTTCACATACGGATAACTGCGACTTAGGTCATAGTCTTTAGTAAGGAGTAATATAGATTTCTTCACATGCGGATAACTGCGACTTAGATCGCAGTCTTTAGTAAGGAATAATATAGATTTATTCACATACTGATTACTGCGACTTAGGTCGCAGTCTTCAATAAGGAGTATTATAGATTTCATGCCGTATGTGAAATCTTATTTTTATTTACTGCGACTTAGGTCGCAGTCTTTAGTAAGAAGTAATATAGATTTCTTCTCATACGGATAACTGCGACCTTGGTCGCAACAGCTGATAAGAAGTAAATTGTTTTCATCTCTTATGCGACCTTGGTCGCATTTATATAACTTATATTTTAGAATACAGTGATATCTAAAAAATATTTATATTCATTTAATTCGTGTAAATTCTTTTTGTAGGATATGAATGCACATGCAGAAATGTCTGGAAGCTCAGATAAGTTTATAGGGAAACAGTTCCTGTCGCATATGGAAGCATACAATTTCTACAATTGTTTTGCAAGGAATAGAGGTTTTAGCGTGAGAAGAAAAAGTACAGATAAGTCACGGAAGCCTCCTCATGAGATTATTTGCAGAAGATTTTGCTGCAACAAGGAAGGGCTGAAGAAGTTGTGTGACAAAAGACAAGAGGGGCTTACAGTGCATCGTCGAGTTAACACTAGAGTAGCTTGTCCTGCTGAGATGCATATCCGTCTTCGTTTTTTTTTGGACAAAAGACATTGGGTTATCACAAAATTTGTTGATACTCATTCACATGAATTGTCAAGCCCGGATAAGGTACATCACCATTACTCTCACCAGAATCATCGTTCAAAAATTAGCAGAAGCATTATGACCAATCTGGTTGATGTTGGAATGCGGCCTTCAAATATTTCCCGCGTTGTTAATGCAATGAGCCAGGGAGAAGGCTGTGAAGAAGTGCGCCCTCAACAAGTTATTGATTTCACTCGTCAACGTAGAAATAACTGCGGTCATGAGTTTATTGCTATTATCAAATATTTTCAAGAGAAAGCCGAGACCGATCCAGAATTCTTCTTTTCAAGTGAAGTTGATAACGCGGGCACACTTAGAAGCATTTTTTGGGCTGATGGAAGAGCTATTTCCTCGTATCTGAGCTTCTGTGATGTGATCGTTTTTGACACCACATACAGGACTAATCACTTGAGCTTGCCATTTGCTCCATTCACTGGAGTAAATCATCACCGGCAGTCAATTTTGTTCGGCTGTGCAATGCTTGCTGATGAGCAGAGGGATACTTTTGTTTGGTTATTCCAAAAATGGCTCAAGTGCATGCATGGAGTTGAACCGAAGCTGATTATTACTGATCAGGATGCGCAGATTGGTGAGGCCATCAAGATTGTTTTCCCGACGTCTCGGCACCGTTACTGTTTCTGGCATGTACGGAAACATATTGCCGAGCAACAAATCCCAATGGCTAACAAGTATGGAGAAGATATGGTCTCCGATTTCCATGCTTGGTACACCTCCCGCGATATAAGCACTTGTGAGGAACGATGGCGTCTGATGAGTGAAAAATATCAGTTAGAAGAAGAAGATGGCAGTTGGTTGATGAAGATGTACAGGCTTCGTGGACATTGGGTTAATGCATATCTCAAGGATGTTTTCTGTGCTGGAATGACAACCAGTCAGAGGTCCGAGAGTATTAATTCCTTCTTTGATGGTTTTGTTAACTCAAACACTAAACTAGTGGAATTTGTTCACCAATATGATAAAGCCGTTGCTTCCCGTCGTGCATCTGAATCTCTTCAAGATTTTAGGGGTTTGAATTCTGTGCCCAATTGTACATCCAATCCATATGAGATACAGGTTTCGAAGTTGTATACACCGAAGATTTTTCAGTTGTTCCAAAAGGAATGGGCAGTTGTAATGACACTGTTTTCAGAAGAGGTGGAACAGGACAAACCTGGATCAACATATTTGGTTGGTAATTTTTCAGAATCAAAAGACAGTTGGGAAAAGGTCAGTTATGATAAGCGAGAGGAACTTCATGTTTCTTGCAGTTGCTCGTTATTTGAAACAGAGGGTATCCTATGTAGACATATTCTGTGTATTTTGTGGCGCAATCACGTTACACATATACCGGAATCATATATACTTCAGAGATGGAGGTTGGATGCTCGTTACAAAAACGTTGCAATTGAAAATGGCATGAGGCCTTTTCCCAGTCAAGGCACTCCACGGACGGCTAGATTGTGGTCAGTTCGTTCAAAATTTAATGCAATTCTGGACATGGTCGCTGATTCTGATGAAAATATTTCAAAGTTGGAGGGAGTTTTGGAAAGTTTTGCCCAAAATACCACTAGAGAATACAGAGCAATGTCAGGAAATGATCATTCATCACATCCTAAGACTGCCGTTGGTTCCAGTGGATCCGTTGTCATATTGCGAGATGGTGAAGAATTGAATATACGTGATCCAATTGGTCCTGTACCAACCAAGGGGAGACCTAGAGCTGCATCCAGGCTTAAGTCTGGTTTTGAAGATTCTATATATCAGAAGGAAGTTAAGCATCGAAGATGTGGTAACTGCCAAGAGCTGGGCCATTACAGGACTGGTTGTCCGTTAATGGTATATTACATTAAACCTGTTAATCATTTTTTTTATAACGATTAATCTTTAAAATTCTTACTATTTATTTTTTTTATTGGCAGAAGAAGTAGGTTTGGGTTGCCTCCATCTCGAAGGAACAAAGACTTCAATTTTTTATGAAGTGCGACCAGGGTCGCACAGTGTAGAGAGATTAAGTCGCATTCTGACACTGGCGTGTAATTATAATCAGATTTATTATCATTCTTTGATTTCTACTGTATTATTTTTGTATGTACTTGTACTTTAAAGTTTTAATGCTACAAAATTCTACTTTATAGTTTAATTTTTTTTGTACATAATGTAGTCAGAGACTTTGGGTCGCAGTGTACATGGTTCATTGCGACCAAGGTCGCAGTGTTCTTATTGATAAAGATGGCCAGCAACTGCAATCTAGGGTCGCACTACATGTACTGCGACTTAGGTCGCAGTACGTTAGGTAGGTGTTTCCTTTATATTAACACGCATAGCGACCAAGGTCGCAGTGTTGTAGTTGATTAAAACATTGCCGCCATCAACTGCGACCAAAGTCGCATTGTATTTTACTAAGGCTGCGGCTATCAACTGCGACCAAAGTCGCAACCTTCTTTTTATAATTTTGAGATGGTGAAGACTTAAGTCGCTGTACGTTAGGTAGGTGTTTCCTTAATATTAACACGCATAGCGACGAAGGTCGCAGTGTTGTTGTTGATTAACACAATTACTGAAGGCATGTTTGTTTCTAACATCAGTACGCAATAGTAAAAGCCAAGTTGTAACAAATGAAGACTGTAAATAATCAATGGAACTTATAATATATAAATGTATAGAACTGTGTATAAATTAAATCAATACAACAAAAAAATTATGCAATGAATTGCACTTGAAATATTTTTTACATTTATAAAAAAAATTGTGGTATATCAATAATTTGCACGGAGATCAGTCTTCATATGTCGTATGTCGTATAATGTCTGTTTCTTCATCCCAACTCTTCTCTACATCTGCAAGTATCATGTATGCAAGCTCACTTCTTAGTTTCTGTACACCAGCAACCGTAACAGCATCAGCAGCTGATAGATGATAGCCAGACGCTATGCTTTCCATGTACTTGCATACATATATAGCGCAATCAACACTGAAATTTCCATAGAGCAATCATTAAATGAAATTAGTTTTTGTACTAAAAAAAGTAGAAAATATGAAATGAAATTACATGTCAAAAATTTATATACCTGTTTGCTTGTTGGGGGCATTTTGCGTATTTTATTTTATTTTTCTCATTTTTTTTTGGAATGAATCTCAAAAATCTCTAATAATCTATCTTTCTGCAATGTCAATAGGAACAAAAATTAGTATTAACCAAATTAATTGCAAGTTTCCAGTAATCAAAATATTAAAATTTAACTCACCATTATTCTTGCATCTGTTTGGTAAAGCTTTGTTATACTACTTTTTTTGTCAGCTGGGACCAAAGAGTTGTAAAAAATCCACTCTTCTGTGGAGCAATCGAATACCAGCAAGGTCCAGTGAAATCCCGATTCGTCGGCACTATGTTTGTGATTGATCGGGAAGAACATGTACTGCACGTCAGCTGTCCAGTTTTTCAACAGCTTCTGCTTGATGAAATGACCTTCCAGATCTTCAATTTTATTTACAACACCGTGCTGCGGACAAGAAAAAAAAATTTAAATCAAATACAAAATGAATTAAAAATATAACAAAAAATTATAAACTGCGACCTTAGTCGCACTATATTATTTAGTCGCACAGCTCCGACCTTGGTCGCAGGTCGCAGCTGTTACATTTTGTCGCAGTACCTGAGTTAGTAGCAGTACATTTTAATTATAAACTGCGACCTTGGTCGCAGCTCCGACCTTGGTCGCAGGTCGCAGCTGTTACATTTTGTCGCAGTACCTGAGTTAGTAGCAATACATTTTAATTATAAACTGCGACCTTGGTCGCAGCTCCGACCTTGGTCGCAGGTCGCAGCTGTTACATTTTGTCGCAGTACCTGAGTTAGTAGCAATACATTTTAATTATAAATTGCGACCTTAGTCGCAGTACATGTGTTAGTAGCAGTACATTTTAATTATTCACTGCGACCTTAGTCGCAGTACATGATTTATGCCTACACAGAGATAGAGAATATTAGTAATCTGTTCCAGAGTTGATATTACATTAAACCGTAAAGGAGAAAGTAGATTTTTACCCAAGCTTCGCTTCGGAAGAATATGCTTTTTAATCCTTCTCTTTTCTCAAGATGCTGCATGTAGAAATGAATTACATTTGCATCTAAGTCTCTACTGAACATCAGGTCCTCAATGTCATTCCTTGAAATGATGATTGCATTATTGGTATCCTGATACGCAGTAGAACTGCAAGATATTCAAAACAAAGTTAGTAATTTAATTGTTCTTATATAAAGGTATAACAGAAATTTTTTTGATATGAATTAACTTACTCAGAGTAGGACTTGTCGAAGAAATGTTTTATAAGAGCTTGTTGATGGGGCTGCAGAATTCTGTATGATGTGGTTTCGGTCAATTCTCTCGATTTTGGCTCAGTGGAGGAAATCTCTTTGTCGCCGAAACCAGCGGTAGAACTCGCAGCCGCAGGCTGTGGAAGAGGATTTTCATTTTTTTTCTTCTTCTGTTTTGGATAAACAAAGTCGGAGTCATCGCGATCTCTTTCAGCGCGCTTGCGTTCTTTGACTCCCCTTTCTATTGTTCCTTTAGAGGTTTCCAAAACAGCTTCTTTTGAGGATTGCTTCTGAGGCGGAGTATGTTCTTGAATTTCTTCTTCAGAAGCTCTATCTCTTTGGATTTCTTGAGTCATTTGACTTATATTCAGAGAAAAACTTGGCACATCTTCTCCAGTAATATTTAAAATAGACTCAGAACCCATGATTTTATCCTCTTCCAGTTTTTTCTTCTTCTCCTCTTCAGCCTGCTTCTCCATCTGCTCCTTCATTCTTTTGTTCTCCATCTGCGCCTTCCTCCTCTTCTTCTCATTCTCTTCCTCCTCCCTCCTCCTCCTCTCCTGCCCCTCCTCTTCCCTCCTCCTCTTCTCCTTCTCCTGCTCCTCCTTTTCCCTCCTCTTCTTCTCCTTCTCCTCTTCTTCCCTCATTCTCCTTTCATTCTCCTCCTCTTCCCTTCTTCTATTCTCCTTCTCCTTCTCCTCCACTTCTCTCCTCCTGTTCTCCTTTTCCTTCTCTTCTTCCCTCTCCTTCTCTTTCTCTTCCTCTTCCCTCTTCCTCCTTTCATTCTCCTCCTCTTCCCTTCTTCTATTCTCCTTCTCCTTCTCCTCCACTTCTCTCCTCCTGTTCTCCTTTTCCTTCTCTTCTTTCCTCTTCTTCTCCTTCTCCTTCTTCGCAGCAGCGGCTGCTCTCAGCAGCTCTTCTTCTTCCTCTTCTTTAACCTTTAATTTCCTCTGCTGCCTTTTTGTTTTTTCTTCTCTTTTTTTTCTCTCCTTTTAAATTTTAATTCAGCCTTGAGTCTTTTCTCAGTCTCCATATTTTCAATCTTTTTTTCAAGCTGAGAAACATAATCTCTCAAGTGCTGATTTGCAGACCTCAATCGTTTTATTTCTTCTGCTTGAACATCCGGTGGAGGTGGCAAATAACCTTCAAAAATTGGTTCTTGCTCACTCGTTTCAGCCGGTTCTGGCTCCTTTTCCGCCGGGATGTCAGCCTCATTACATGTATGGCCTCCTTCATCTCCTTCACTTTCACCTTCTTCTTCTTCTTTTTCTTCACCTTCATCTTCTGCTACTTCTTCTTCCTCATCCTCTTCCCCTTCAACAGGAAGGCCAACCATATTTTTTTCATCATTAGAGATGTTGGCCATTCGACTCAAAATCTGAAAATAAACAGAAAAAGGTAAGCTAAAAATAAAACAATGAAATAATGATACTGCGACCATGGTCGCAGTTTATTTATGAAATATTTTGGATAAGAATGCGACCATGGTCGCAGTATGTTTGTCGTGCCAAAATTTATCTGCCAAGACATGCAGCTCAACACTGCGACCATGGTCGCAATTCTGTTGAAAAGGGTATTTTCAAGAGAATGCGACCATGGTCGCACATTATTTGTCAGGCAGAAAACGAACTGCGAAAGGTGGCTCAATACTGCGACTATGGTCGCATTTTATTTGTACTACACATAAAAAAAAGTTTAACTTACAATATTGCTGTCAATCTTTTTTAGATCAACTTCAAGTAGAGATCTGCTAATATTTTGGAGGTCCCATCTTACTGCGCGTGGTGTTTTTTCCTCCAAACCAGACCTCTGCTCAAAAATAGGTGCCCTCTCACACAGCCAATACTGCAAAAATGAAAAATTAAATTAGTTTCCACAAATTTTCTCAATTTATGGGTAAATTTCATACAATGTTGTCCAAATTTGAGATTTGTACTTACAATAATTTGCACTGAGCATCCTTGCAGCTCGTACGTGCTTTGCCTGAAGATGTCCATTGAGTCAATCAGGAATTGCCAAACAGCTTTTGCCCAGCATATTGTCCTCATCAGTTGCATATTGGCAATCTGTTCCACAATATACCACGGCACCGTGCATTTACTGCCAGAGAAGAAAAGAGTGGCCGACATGTATAGGATGACTAATGTGGTAAAGTCTTGAGCTGCAAGTCTATTTATGTCTCTTATAATTTCATTTATAGACAATTGCTGCTCAGATTGTTCATCCGGTGTCACATCTAATATATCCCTCTTCCTTCTCTTGACAAGAAGATCATCCAAAGCATCTTCAATAGATACTTTTGTGATCTTCTTTATATTGGGGAAAAAATGTTTTATAACACCTCTATCTTTCATCGTACATGTCTTATTCATCACAAAATCTGCCCCATTGACAGGTAGACCAAAAGTTAGGGCAACATCCTCCACTGTTAACTCAATCTCTTTGCCCCCAATTGTAAAGGTCTTTGCATTCCTGTCATACTGGTCTAAAATACGCAGTACGGCAACGTTTGATTTTAGAGCCTTTTCAGTCCCAAATTCTTCATTGTAGAACGCCATGAAGATTGGGCCAAATGGGGTATTCTTCATCGCCTCTACGAAATCAGGCTGTATGTACTTTTTAAATTTCTTCATTAACTGGCACATTGGTTTTATGCTTGATCTCAGAGGACGAACCTGTATCTGTTGTTTACCTACGTAGGAAGAAAAATTAAACACTTTAGACCAATGATTATTTAAAAATTATAAGGGAATAAAAAGCATATTTGTTTTTTAATAAACTGCGACCTCGGTCGCAGTCATGCATTGCAAAAAAAAAACAACTAGAACCAGGACTACACTGCAATCTAGGGTCGCACTACATGTACTGCGACCAAGGTCGCACTGCGACCAAGGTCGCATAGGACTACAGTGCAATCAGAACAAGAACAACTGCGACCAGGGCCAACACTGCGACCAAGGTCGCATAAGACTACAGTTCAAAAAGAAACAACTGCGACACAAGTTTGATAAAAACATATTATTTAAAATAAACTGCGACCTTGGTGAAGACTTGAGACTACAACTCTTATTTAAACAACTGCGACCCCATGTCGTCAGTATGTGAGAAAAAAAAAGTAAATTTCATATACTGCGACCTACGTCGCATTCGTCTACAAGGAAAGGTAAAAAAAAAATTCCAAAGTCGCACAGATCTGAACTGCGACACAGTAAAAATAGAAGTAAATAATAAAAACTTTCAAAAAATAGGACCTTTATCGTCTAAAGTTTGAAAATCTCTTTCGTAATTGCGACCATGTTTCCAATATTTAAAAAAAATTTAAAAAAACATGCGACTTCAGAAATAAATCTTGAAAAAATTTAAAACTATTAAAATACACAAAACCCTAAAATTTTTTGAAAATATCAATTTTGTAGTACCTTTTTCGACGGATGATTTCTTAGGCGCCATCAGTTGCAAATATTTTTTTTCAAAAACGGATGAAATTTTTGAAGGAAAAGAACTAATTGGATCAGAACCGCCGGTTGAAGTTTTAGAGCTGTAAATTTTTTTGGAAGACAATTTTTTTACAATAAGGTAAAAGGTTGTGATGGAGGGTATTTTCGGAAAATACAATGTTGAGGTGACTGGCATTAAATTGGGCGGGATTTTACAGGATTTTGTCCGCCAAATTTTTTAACAGATGTGGGGCGGTGATGTTGCCACGCCCGCAGGCTGAGAAAACTCTCTCAGCCCGCAGGCTGAGGTACAGTAAGCCCTATATATATATATATATATATATATATATATATATATATATATATATATATATATATATATAAGAGAGAGAGAGAGAGAGAGAAATGTAAATCAGCTGACACAGGAGGCAACTCCCTCCTATGTCGCACTCAAAAATCAATTTCCCGAGTGAATTTTCAAAATCCGACCACACATTATCATCTTTATACTTTAAGATATATACATATAAAAAATTAAGTGATTTGAAGTTTGTTTACTCCATTTTCTTAGCGTTCAAACATTAACGATTTTTAACAATAGAACAAAATGGAACGATTAGATCAATAAGTAAACGAACTTCAAATCAGTTAATTTTTTATATATGTATATCTTAGAATATGAAGATGATAATGTGCGGTCGGATCTTGAAAATTCACTCGGAAAATACGATTTTTGAGTGCGACATAAGAGGGAGTTACCTCCTGTGTCAGCTGATTTACATTTCTCTCATATATATATATATAATATATATATATATATATATATATATATATATATATGGGGTTACTGTATCTCAGCCGGCAGGCTGAGAGAGTTTCTCAGCCGGCGGGACGTGGCTGAATATATGCCACATATCGGCCGCAGAGTGTAGGCGCCAAAAAAATCAAAAAAGATCCCGCCTAAACAATCATGAAACAAATTGACAAAAATACCCCTTTTTTAATTCTAAACTGGAATAAAGTCATCAACAAACAAAATTTCAGTTGAATATATCTGCAGTTATAAAATTCGTAATTTTACTACATCGAAAAATATAATTAAAAAAATTTGGATCAACATAATGTAAAATAAGCAGAAGCATTGAAAATTTAAAAAACATGCCATGGTCGCAGACTTAATACAATATAACTTTAAATTTTATATGACAACTGCGACACAGTCGCAGTCATAGTATAACAAAAAAATTTTATATAACGTCTGCGACCCTAGTCGCATTCTATCGTACAGCATTTTATATGACAACTGCGACACAGTCGCAGTCACTAGTCGCAGTCATAGTATAACAAAAACTTTTTTATATAACGTCTGCGACCCTAGTCGCATTCTATCGTACAGCATTTTATATGACAACTGCGACACAGTCGCAGTCACTAGTCGCAGTCATAGTATAACAAAAACTTTTTTATATAACGTCTGCGACCCTAGTCGCATTCTATCGTACAGCAATGCGACCTCCTTCAGTACTGCGACCAAAGTCGCAATCTTCTTTCGCATGCCTTATGTAAGAGATTTTTTATATTTTTAAAAGGTAGATTAGCCATGCGACCCTGAGATCAGTTCGCGTACATCACATCTTATAAAAGTACTATATTAATTACACTGAATTAAATGAAGTAATTAATATTCTATCTACCGTGATACAACAACAGTCTAGAAAAAAGATATGCAATAATGTTAATATCGATAAAGGAAAGATGTGCACCATATGTAATCTAAAGATATAGGCAAACAATTCTATAAAAAGTTAATTTGTACTTCAAGTATTAAACATCTGGCAAAAAGAAACTCTTCGGATTCTCCAGCAATAAATCTTCATTAAATATTTAATTTTTTTACCACTTCCTACCATACTCAACCCTAACCTGTAACAATTATTATTACTATTCATGTTCTTCCATAATATTGACCTTTATATAATGCTTGCAACTAATATATTATCTCATACTTAGAAACTATATTTTTGCTCTTCCTTTTCAATTTGATTTCAAAAACTTTCAAAAAAACAATTCATTCTTGAATCATGTCTTCCCCATCTTCTTCCTCTGAACACTTAGATTTCAACTTCAATCGTTCCCCCACCGGTCATTTTTCTTCAGGATATTCTAGTGAATCTGATACCAGTCTGGACTTCACTCCTTTTGACTATCTCACTACATCAAATAATGTATTAACTGATCCTCCTATTCATGAGAATAATGAAGATTTCATGTGGGTTAGTGAGGAAGACATTATTCCTCTGCCACTTGACGGAGACATGCTTGATGAAAGCATGTCCTCTGATGCTGTAGGCTCGCTTTCTCGCAACGAGTCAGACGAAGAGCTTGATAGAGACGATCCATTCTGGGAGTTTATCGGTGAAACAAAAAAACCTCAAAATAGGAAGATGATGAGGAAATAAGTGATGAACAGGAAGAGCAGAAGAATGAAGACGACGAATCTGCTTATGATGGTGATAATGACGAGGATTAGGATTTCCTGATCTTCTGATATTCAACCTTATTTTGTCTTCTTTTCAAAGCTTTTAATTCTCTTTTTTATAAGGTCTCTTTCTCACTATATTAACTTATAAGCTCTTTTAATTACATATCAAACTGCGACTGCTGTTCTTAAACACTGCGACCATAGTCGCAGTGCTATTACGCATGCAATAAGTAAAAATAATTCATACTTTATAAGCAAAACATATAAAAACATACGTAAACTGCGACTATAGAATCAGTACTTATTCACCGTTATTACATTAACTTAGGAAAAAAAATCATCAAGAAAAATGCAGTCGAGTGTACTGCGACCATAGTCGCAGTGCATCATCGCATACTATATGTAAAAACCAATTTAATAGTTCATAGGAGGATCAGACAAGAGTCAGAAATGAAGAACAAAAAATATAGAATAATTTTTAGGGTTTGTGTATTTTAATGGTTTTAAATTTTTTCCAGATTTATTTCTGTTTAAGTCTTTTTTATTTTTTTTTAAAAATCTTTGGACCATGTTCGCAAATAAGAAAGAGATTTGAAACTTTAGATTATTTCACCCGAAATTAATTTTAAAATGAAGTTTGCGACTTTGGTCGCAGTTGCTGGCCGCAGTCTTAATCAACAACACTGCGACCTTGGTCGCTATGCGTGTTAATTTAAAGGAAACACCTACCTAACGTACTGCGACCTAAGTTGCAGTCAATGTACTGCGACCCTAGATTGCAGTTGCTGGCCCTCTTTATCAATAACAACACTGCGACCTTGGTCGCAATTAACCATGTACACTGCGGCCAAAGTCTCTGTCTACATTATATACACAAAAAATTAAACAATGTAGGAGAATTTTGTAGCAGTAAAACTTTAAAGTACAACTACTTACAAAAATAATACAGTAGAAATCAAAGAATGATAATAAATCTGATTATAATGACACGCCAGTGGCAGACTGCGACATGAATCTCTCTACACTGTGCGACCCTGGTCGCGCTTCATGAAAAAATTGAAGTCTTTGTTCCTTCAAGATGGAGGCAACCCAAACCTACTTCTTCTGCCATTAAAAATGAAATAGTAAGAATTTTAAAGATACATCATTATAAAAAAATGATTAACAGGTTTAATGTAATACCAGTAACGGACAACCAGTCCTGTAATGGCCCAGCTCTTGGCAGTTACCACATCTTCGATGCTTAGCTTCCTTCTGATATATAGAATCTTCAAAACCAGACTTAAGCCTAGATGCAGCTCTAGGCCTCCCCTTGGTTGGTACAGGACCAATTGGATCACGTATATTCAATTCTTCACCATCTCGCAATACGACAACGGATCCACTGGAACCAACTGTAGTTTTAGGCTGTGATGAATGATCATTTCCTGACATGGCTCTGTATTCTCTAGTGGTTTCTTGGGCAAAACTTTCCAAAAAAGCCTCCAACTTTGAAAGATGGATATCAGAATCAGCGACCATGTCAAGAATTGCATTAAATTTTGAACGAATTGTCCACAATCTAGCCGTCCGTGGAGTACCTTGACTGGGAAAAGGCCTGATGCCATTTTCAATTGCAACGTTTTTGTAACGAGCATCCAACCTCCATCTCTGAAGTATATATGATTCCGGTATATGTGTAACGTGATTGCGCCACAAAATACACAGAATATGTCTACATAGGATACCCTCTGTTTCAAATAACGAGCAACTACAAGAAACATGAAGTTCCTCACGCTTATCATAACTGACCTTTTCCCAGCCGTCTTTTGATTCTGAAAAATTACCAACCAAATATGTTGATCCAGGTTTGTCGTGTTCCACCTCTTCTGAAAACAGTGTCATTACAACTGCCCATTCCTTTTGGAACAACTGAAAAATCTTCGGTATATACAACTTCGAAACCTGTATCTCATATGGATTCGATATACAATTGGGTACAGAATTCAAACCCCGAAAATCTTGAAGAGATTCAGATGTACGACGGGCAGCAACAGCTTTATCATATTGGTGAACAAATTCCACTAGTTTCGTGTTTGCATTAACAAAACCATCAAAGAAGGAATTAATACTCTCGAATCTCTGACTGGTTGTCATTTCAGCACAGAAAATATCCTTGAGATATGCATTAACCCAATGTCCACGAAGCCTGTACATCTTCAACAACCAACTGTCTTCTTCTTCTTCTTCTAAATGATATTTTTCATTCATCAGACGCCATCGTTACTCACAAGTGCTTATATCACGGGAGGTGTACCAAGCATGGAAATCGGAGACCATATCTTCTCCATACTTGTTTGTCATTAGGATTTGTTGCTCAGCAATATGTTTCCGCACATGCCAGAAACAGTAACGGTGCCTAGAAGTTGGGAAAACAATCTTGATGGCATCACCAATCTGCGCATCCTGATCAGTAATAATCAGCTTCGGTTCAACTCCATGCATGCACTTGAGCCATTTTTGGAATAGCCAAACAAACGTATCCCTCTGCTCATCAGCAAGTAATGCACAGCCGAACAAAATTGACTGCCGTTGATGATTTACTCCAGTGAATAGAGCAAATGGCAAGCTCAAGTGATTAGTTCTGTATGTTGTGTCAAAAACGATCACATCACAGAACCTCAGATACGAGGAAATAGCTCTTCCATCAGCCCAAAAAATGCTTCTAAGTGTGCCCGCGTTATCGACTTCACTTGAAAAGAAGAATTCTGGATCGGTCTCGGCTTTCTCTTGAAATATTTGATAATAGCAATAAACTCATGGCCGCAGTTATTTCTACGTTGACGAGTAAAATCAATAACTTGTTGCGGGCTCACTTCTTCACAGCCTTCTCCCTGGCTCATTGCATTCACAACGCGGGAAATATTTGAAGGCCGCATCCCACATCAACCAGTTGCTCATAATGCTTCTGCTAATCTTTGAACGATGAGTCTGGTGAGAGTAATGGTGATGTACCTTATCCGGGCTTGACAACTCATGTGAATGGGTATCAACAAATTTTGTGATAACCCAACGTCTTCTGTCAAAAAGAAAACGAAGACGGACATGCATCTCAGCAGGACAAGCTACTCTAGTGTCAATTCGACGATGCACTGTAAGCCCCTCTTGTCTTTTGTCATACAACTTCTTCACACCTTCCTTGTTGCAGCAAAATTTTCTGCAAATAATCTCATAAGGAGGCTTCCGTGACTTATCTGTACCTTTTCTTCTCACGCTAAAACCTCTATTCCTTGCAAAAGAATTGTAGAAATTGTATGCTTCCATATCCGACAGGAACTGTTTCCCTATAAACTTATCTAAGCTTCCAGACATTTCTCCATGTGCATTCATATCCTACAAAAAACAATTACACGAATTACGTGTATAAATATTTTTTAGATATCACACGTCTAAAATATAAGTTATATAACTCCGACCAAGGTCGCATAAGAGATGAAATCTATATTTCTTCTTATTAAATACTACGACCAAAGTTGCAGTTATCGTATGACAAAAAAATCTATATTACTTCTTACTAAAGACTGCGACCTAAGTCGTAGTTATCCGTATGAGAAGAAATCTATATTACTTCTTACTAAAGACTGCGACCTAAGTCGCAGTCACAAAAAAAAGATTTCACATATGAGATGAAATCTATATTACTCCTTATTAAAGACTGCGACCTAAGTCGCAGTTATCCGTATGTGAAGAAATCTATATTACTCCTTACTAAAGAATGCGACCTAAGTCGCAGTTATCCGTATGAGAAGAAATCTATATCACTTCTTACTAAAGACTGCGACCTAAGACGCATACCAAAAAAAAAAGATTTCACAGCCGGAGATTATTTTCAAATAAGATTGCGACCGAATATTAAAACTGTCGCATTTCTGAAACTTTGACACATGTGTTATAGGTCGCAGTACCACATAGACTAAAGAGAAAGATTCAATATTTAAGAAATTGTTTTTAAAAAATTAAAACAATTAAAACCTGTTGATCGGCTTGCAAAGATGTCAACCCTTCAAGATTTTCAATATTCTGAGAGAAAGTAGAACCAGATGCAATATGTTCCATATTTAGATCGCCAGTAGACTGCTCAGACGTCGACATTAAATATTTTGGATAAAAAATTGCTCGGAAAGAGTTTATATTTTCTGAAAAAAATTGATTGCAGGCTGAAAAATAGAACCTAAATCTGACAAATAGAGGTAAGGAAATAAGGAGAAAAGTAATTTATAAACAATAAGCTAAATCCTATAAAGAGCGGTAAAAAAAGGGGGAAAAATAATAATAAACAATAACCTAAGTCTGACAACGTTCGCTCCAAAAATTGCCTTTTGGGCAAATAATAATAAACAATAACGAAAAGTTACCGAAAGAGTAGCTTTTCATAAGGGGTATTTAGTAATTTAACTTCTTCCCATAAGCGGGCCGCAAGTTAGTGGGGTGACAAAATTGCGCCACGTCACCGCAGGCTGATATACATTTCTCTCTCTCTCTCTCTCTCTCTCTCTCTCTATATATATATATATATATATATATATATATATATATATATATATATAATATATATATATATATATATATATATGTTTCAGGCATTAGTCATTTCTGACCCTATTGTCTCTCTCTCATGCAGGGATCATGAAACAACAGAGAGTTTTAACATGGAAGACATGAACCTAATGGTGGTCACGAATCTCAGTTGAATTACATAGTGCTATGATGGTCAAAAGTATTCATCTCCTAATTTTTGGTAATTTGATTATGATTTCAGGTTGGGGTGGAAGAAAATATCACAACTTCGGATGAAGATGAAGACATATCCAGTAGGATTTTCAATACAAGGACAGATTTCCTTGAGTTTTGTCAAAAGAACAACTATCAGTTTAACACACTTCGTCAGGCAAAACATTCAACGATGATGATAATTCATCAGTTACATAAGGAGGCTTCCGGGGACATCTAAGTAGTGGGCCAAATATCGTGACCCCCCAAGACAAGGACAAGGGGGCTCGACCGAAGATCAGGCAACAGTGGTATGATCCCAGGTGATGTAAGTGAAAGGATCAGGTTCAATCTCCCTTCAAAAAAAGAGACCTTAGAAGATGTGAGCACAAAGATGCAGGCATCTTCTTCAGTCGAAATGAGGTAATTATAGATTTACAGTGAGACTATAAAGTATTCAACATTTTGTTAATCTGAAAAGGAAGTACTGCTCAGTTTGATTATGTGGTAAATTAGTTCTATGATTTTGTGTGTCAATTATTTATATGCTTGACCTAAGAACAGGGCGATAAAAGTATGTCCACAGTAACTTAAGAGAAGGGATCAAATCCAAGTATATATAAAGGAGAACTAAAAATAATGAGGAGCATGAGGGGATAAGGTTCTTCCTCAGTCAAAATCAGGTAGCTATAGATTCTATATTGAACTTAAAAAGACTTGGCATTTTGCTAGTCTTCATCACTTACAATGTCAATGATCAACCGTCCAAATTGGAAATTCACACTGTTGGTGTACGATCTACTACATGTGAACTACCAATGAATAAAATATCATATGTTTTTGCTATGTTCCATTCCATGCATCGAGTAGGTGCAAAATCAATGTTTTTAAATTTCTATTAAGGTGCTTGGATTAGAAAGGTGTTTCAAAATAGACACGCATGAATGTCTAACTCTAAACGACTCTCATTTGCTGCATATTGAGTGTGGAGGATACATCTCATGTTGGCATTTTTCATCTTTAGACTTTGGGAGGGGAGTGAGCATCCAGATACGAAGTTATGATCTATAGTTGACTGCAGTTATTTCTCAAGGAGAAACATTATAGTAGACTTGTGCGATTCGGTTTTGAGACGAATTGTCACCAGCAAATTCTTAAGACAGGAATTGTTTCTGGTTTTTAAGTTGAGTTTCAAATGGAAATTGAAGTGAATTGGAGTTTTTAATAGTGAGAGCTTTGTTTGTGTATTCTGAAATGAAATGAGTTGACAAGAAAAGATAAAGTTAATGAAGGCAAGGCAATGCTTTAAATTTCAGCTGAATATAGTTCTTTGCATTTTGTGTTACTGTTGGAAAGTTTGGGACAAGGGGGAAAAAACATATTGGTTTTATCTATCATGTCTAGCTTCAGAATATTTTTGCTGGGAAAAAAATGGCGAAGTTTGTATGTATTCTCGAGTCCTGGTTCAATGATAGATCATATCGTTTGCTTATGAACTGAGTTATGGTCTGTGTCAGTCTCTCTTATTATCATTAGCAAAAATATTAGGGCAATTTTTGATAGACTTGACTCAACCTAAAATTTTAGTCACAACTTCTATTTTTCCAATGGATTCAAAATTTCCATAGGAATGTCTTGTTTGGCTGGGAATTTAAATTGTTTTTTAGATGGGCCCATGGACTGGTCCAGTTGGGGGTAAAGGGAGACACGTGTCACAGCCAAAGCTTTAATCCATTTTTTTTTCCTTCAAATTTTAGCAACTCAAACGCTACCTCCTACCCCCCCTCCCAACACACACACACACACAAAAGGATTGGATTAAAGTTTTCAAATATTAATGACCATTTTCATGATTACTTTCTTGAGGAAGAAAAAGATTATTTGAGCTAAGCATGAAATGAGGTGTATCAGTGCTTTAAGAACACTAACACACATTCAAGTGGTAATGAATTTACTATCTAGTAGAGGACTTAAACTTACTCTTTATTAGATTATTTCTTATTAAGAGTCAAGATTTAGAAAAAGAAACAGAAGATTATAGAGAGAAGAAAAAAGAATAGAAAATATATAAGATGAAAAGAGAGGGATCAACCATCAAATCCAAGGGAATGTGGTAGTATCTCTGTAATAAAAAAGGCATGATGGTGATGTCTCTTCTTCTATGGTGTGGTGATGGATGAGATGCATGTCACAAAAGCCACCAACAATTAACAAACCCTAGAAATTAGGGGTCTGTTTTCTAGAAAATGAGCTTAAAAGTTGCTATTTTTTCTGAAATTGTGGGTCTCATATTCTTTTCCTAGCATAATGTGTTTGTTTGGCAGAAAATCAACATGGCTGATTTTTCTCTCTGAGGTGTCACAATTTCCATCTCCAAATAGAGAGGAAAGTGCTGAGAAAACTGACAAAACTGACAGTGTCAAGCCCAGTTTTTTCTTTGCGGATTTCTGATTATGTCAGAAATCCATTTTGAGCTTTTCTTGCCAAACGGACCCTAAAGGCATCCCACGAAATTTACAAAATGTAGCCATAGTTGGCTCTATGAAAGTGAAGGTGCAAGGAGAGCATTGAATTGCATCCGCGACATGCCCCCGCCCCCCACCCCAACAAGAGATGCTGACCTGTAGGGCCCACCTGAAGATTGTAGGACTGTCCCCAACTATATATAACGGTCTCAATTGAAGGATCTGTAGCCTTTTACCTTAGTTTGTAGGTTATGCTTGCTAAGTACTAATTGGAGCTTTTACCTAAGTGTGCATCCAAGCTAGTGCTTGGAATTTGTACCCTTTATATTGATTAGTCTGCGCTTTGTTGAAAGTAGACCATCCTCTTATGTCTAGCATAACTCCTCTGATGCAAGGGCATTACGAATAGAATCGTTGAGTGATTTGAAACCCGCCCACAGGGTTTCAAATTGGCTTCCGGTTTGGTCCAAGTTGGAATCTCTAGCACTTTTTGAACACAAAAGCTATAACCTGGTCTTTGGTCTTAAGTCTGGGACCTTCCACTTCCCACTCCAAATCTTTTATCATTGAGCCAGTCTTTAGTAGTATTTGGTACACAAGAACGTAAATATGAAGGGATATGTATACAAAAATAGTATTTGATAAAGTAGAGGATGATAAAACACTTGTATTGGACTTGGCAACGTAGAAATTTAGATGACTGTTTCCAAATATTATCTTTTTGATTCTCAATTTTGTGGAAGACGATTGACTTACAACTGAGATGGATATTGAGGGGCAATGATTTACGACCGGACCCATAATTTTCAGTTTAGGTCAAGTATATACAGGTTTTGGTTGTAAATAGGTCAATCTACCAACCGGTTTAAATAGACTAATTGGAGGTTTGAAGCTTCCTCAGTTTAACCTACTTACAACCTATTTAACCGGCCTATGATCCATTTAGTTGAGATATGTATAAAATTCAAAATTATAGCTTTAGTTGTGGTCATATGTATTTTTTTTTAATAAAGTTATTGTTTTTTACTTGTACAGTTCGATATTAGCAATATTTTTTCATCCATATATCTTTCTATACCTTTGATTTTGACTTTTTAATTGTGTTTGAGATTTGAATTTGGTCATTTCAATGTACATTAAGCTCATAAAGTGATGCCACATTAAATATCAGAAGCATGTAAACTGAAGCTATGAGATCATTTCATTACCCAGAGATTCATGAGTTAATGAGACACCCATATGTCGAGAACTGACATCTTTATCACCATCAAACAAGAAAAGACTATTACATATATATCATCATATCACCAAGACATAAAACTTGTTCTGTATATAGCTGTAGCTACAATCTGATATCCTCTTTGTTCTTGATTTAGCAGGATTACGCTGATCACCACCGCCGCCACCAACTGCCTGAAAACTACCAAAAAGACTCCATCCTCACAAGAACCTGAGATCCCAGATGAAGATTGAGGAGAAATTTGATCTGCATTGTCCCTGCTCACCTTGTTCTTTGAACTAAAAACCTCTCCTTGCCCACTCTTGCACTTCTCCACCCAACAGGGCCATTCGCTGCGCTATAACAAAGTGCCGGGTTGTCCCAAGAAGCAAACCTCCTCCCAACTCTCTTGTAGAACTCTTCAGCGAACCGTATCTCCCCCGAGAATCTGTTTCCATTGAGATAGAGAGCATTGAGGCAAGGCAAAGCTCCAAGCCTAGGGGAGAGAGCCAGATAGATTGTTGTTGTCCAATGCAAGGAATCTCAATCTGCTCACCCCTTCAATAGATTGTGGAATCTCTCCACCTAAACTGACTTTCTGATTCTGTGTGTTGCTCTTTTGGTATCTGGGCGGATCCGCGATCACATTACTTCCCGTTTGTTTGTTCACATATTACTTTTGTTGTTCTTCCATCCGGCTCCTGCGTGGGCAAAGTATTTTTTTTACTTTGGACGGATGTTCTGTTTTATTTGCTTGTATTTTTCTGGGTGTTTTTATTAAACGCTTATTAATGAAACGCAGGGGGCTTTTTTGGACCGCCGTTTTTAATCACCAAAAAAAAAAAAAAAAAAAAAAAAAAAAAAACCCTCCACCTAAACTCATGTTTGAAAGGTCAAGTTTGTGAGGTTCACCAACTTTTCCCACACAAACTCATTTAAACTTACACCCATTGGGTTGTAGGAGAGAAGCATGTTTTGGAGTGAGACTATCACTTCAAGAGACTGAGTTAGGCCCTTCTCTCAAAAAGAGATTTGAGTTGGGCCGCCACTTAGCTTGTTGTTCCTGAGATCTAAAAGAGTCGAGCTCTTCATGTTTCCAAGCTCTTTTGGCAGAGTACCATTCAAGAGATTGTTGTTGACATCAAATTTCAAGAGCGAAGTCAGTTGCACCAAGAGATGGGAGGGAGAGGACCATGTGGAGAGTTCCTACTAAGATCCAAGATCAAGATATCACCAAGATTTTCCCTAAATTCCGAGGTTTCCAAGGTTTGAGAATCTCAATTTGAGAAGCAGAGACTCTTCATGTGCAAAATCTCTGTTTGAAGAACTGGTCCTAATTCTACTTCAGATAGATGTAATTCAAAATAAGAATACTACTGTAATTTTGTAAATATGTAAGAAAACGTCAAAGCAATTGTGACAAAGTTTTCCATATGGATGGATAAGCCTTGATGTGTAAACGTCGAAGGGCATTATTCATTTTCAAATACTATGTTGCTAATGTTCGTCTTCTATAATATACAGAATAATTTAGCAAATCCAACAAGGTTAAATAAGTTCATTAAAATAACTAAGAGTGCAATTTTTTTTTTTTTTTGTTGAATTATTCTTCAGAAATAGATTGTTTTAAATAGTATAGCGAGTAACTATTCTGAAAAACTTCAATTCACCGAAGACCAAAATCACCTCATAAAGCAATATTGTTTATGATGAGCAAGTAATGGGTATCTTATTTCATTATAATCTTACTAATGAGTTTTCCACTTTTACTAAAACAGTGGGCCAAAAAAAAAAAAAAAGAAGAAAGAAATGTTGTTTATAAGAATTCAAATGTATTAAACTACAGAAGCTTACATAAGTGAAAATTGTTTTCCACCATTTGCCGACAAATCCTTGAATCATCAAGTAAAGAACTTCTTGATCTGTTTACTCCATTGGAGCTACCTGAACGTCTGATTCACACATCCCATGAAAGAAGAAGAAGAAGAAGAGGAAGATGACTGGAAGCATGAAAACAAGAGACTTAGTGACTCTTCTTCCTTCCATTTGTAATCTGAACCGAGAAACTAGGCGAAGATTTCTGATCTTAACTTTTTTCTCAAGAGGTCTGCATGCAGGATGTGCGAGAGAAGAAGCGTACTCACATTAATAGAAACATCACGAACATTCCAAAACAGTATGCTAGAGCTCATTATCTTTTAAGTTTACTGGGATTGAGGAAGTAACGAGGAATCTAAAAAAAAAAAAAAAATTAGGGAGAGAGAGTGTGTGTTACGTCCCGCTTCCCAAGGTACCTGAAAATGTAGTCACGACGAGAGTCGGCGATATATATACGCGAGGAGAATACCCAACATATACACGCTAAGGATAAAGTAACATGGGCAAGTTATATCAATCAACTAAGATGACATGATAACCACTGCAATATGATATATAATTTTCTACACATAATAACATTATTTTATAAATAAATCAAATAGAATACATGCTAAGTCCAAACTATAGAGAATCACAGGAAATCAACAAGAACAGAAGAAGACGAGAGAAGATACCAAAACTGGGCACTCAAGTATTGAGAACTCCAGGCTCCTCGTAATCCGTGTAAATACCTGATCAACATAGTGAAACATTTCTAGACCTGAATGCTCGTAATCCGTGTAAATACCTGATCAACAAAGTGAAACATTTCTAAACCTGAATGTGCAAATTCAGAGCACTGCGACCCTTATTTCATCATAATGTAATCAGGGTCGCAGTATCAATTAAGATAACTTAATATAATAGACCGCTCGGCAGGCCCCAAAAAAAGAGAGAAGGGCCGGCAACACTGCGACATCGGTCACAGTGTTTTAAAAAAAAAGGAATCTTAAAAACAAAACGGAGGTTAATAAAATTTTTTAAAAAACATATTTTATTCACAGACTACGACCTAAGTTGCAGTAACATATTAAGTTAATATAGAAAATTGCGATCTAAATCGACCAAGCGGAATGAAAAAATACTATAACCTTGGTCGCAGTTTTAAAAAAATTTAAAAAAAATTCTCTAATAAAATAGTTAATTTTTATTTTTTCCTTCTTAAACTATGACTTTGATCAGAGTTTCAGGGTAGAAAATTATAAAATATTGTTTTAAATCACATTTAATTTTGATTCCTACTTCTTTAAAACAAAAAGGTCACTTTTTTACATGGTCGCAAGCTTTTAAAATTAAAAATTTTAAAAAGAAATTTTAAAAAACCAAGTTTCTTGAAAAATTTAAGAAAAATTATGAAAAAATTTAGTATTATTTTCTGCTTTGGAATAAAAATTTAAAACTGAACTAAAAAAATCAGTGCAAGGGCCACTTTTGAATCGAAGTTAAATTAAAACAAGGTATTTTTTAAAAAAACAAAAAAAATTTAAATCACAACTGAAAAAATCAAAATATGAAGGGCTATAGAACCCAAAAAAGTTAGGTTATCTAGGTTTTCCCTTTTTCTTTTTCCGCGGATGCTTTCTTCGATACCATCTCGATCAAATCTTTGTTTAAAAAAATAAATTTTTGAACGCAATTGTTTGAAAAGTTTAGGAATCAAAAAACACTAAATCTTTTCAAATTAATGAACTAAAGAATTCAGATCTGTAATTTTTTTTAGAAGGAGCGATTTTACAGACAGTAAAAAATTGTAAAGGAAGATATTTTAGTCAAAGCAATTGTTGAAGTGTCCATCATTAGAATGGAATTTTTTTATTTTTGTCAGTCAAATTTTTTAAAAAATATGTGACTACAATGTTGGCATATCCGCCGGCTGAGAAGCTGAGGTACGTAAACCCTGCCCGCCTCTTTAAATCAACGGTCCCTTTTAGCGTGTTAAAACCCCACCCCCAAATAAAACCCAGCCCGTCTCTAAAACCCTAATACGGATCGGAGTTGCCGTAGAATCCCCCTCTCCCCCAAATTCTGATCACAGTCGGATTCCGACTCTAGCAACTCTTCTACCTGAAGCTGTGTTTATATGGATTCGTGTACGGAGATATCCCCACCTGGATCTGATTCCTCCCTCGGTAATATTATAATTACAAGGAACGGAAAAAGAAAAAGAAGGAAGATTTATCCGTGGCGTGGGGATTTTCGATCGTTGAAGAGATAAATTATGTAAGCTTTTTTTTTTTTTTTTTTTTTTACCCAAAAGGTTTTTCTTTATAGTTCCTATAGTTTCTCAATTATTATTGATAAAGGGGGGAAAATTTATACAAACTGCATTAGGGTTTAGGTTTCCCCCCTCTTTTCTTTTATTTTCTTTTGGAGTTAATTTTGTATTAGGGTGTTCCGGATGTTAATTGGGACGTAACCTTGTGAGTAATTTTGTATTGAAGCTTCTGTAGTTTATTTCTATTATTATTTTATTATTATTATTATTTTATGAGATAGAACAAAGAAAATTAAATAATGACGAAATATTATTTGGGGTTGGTTTTCTTTTTTAGTTCTTTTAATTTTTTTTAACTGTGGTTCAATATTATAAGGTAAGCATTGAATTTTGGTATACATAAATTAGGGTTTATGGTTTGTCTACTTTGAAATTACATTATTCATGGAGTTTACATATACAATTTATTACCTCAAAATTTCGTGAATTCCTAACTCTGTGTAACTTATCCTAATAACTTCCTAATTCTTTTAAAATTTTTAAGACTTTATATAACTAAATAATTCCCACAATAAGGACTTTCAACTCAATGGTTACTGTCACCTAGACCTGAGGAGCACCCAGATTTTATTTAGAGTAACACGGTTCATTATATGTGTCACACTCAAATATTACAAGTCTGTCTTTAAATTCACTAATTTTCTACTGTAGATAAATAAGTAGAAACATGCTGAGATAATAGGTTTGTTATCCAAGTGGGGGCTATAAGACCCTCGAACAGTCAACAGTTAGAAGAGGTGTTTTGGAAACAAATGATGAGGAGCACGATAACGTGCAAGCAATATTTTCACCCTGGAAAAATAAAAGAAAAACATAAAGGGAAAACTTGTCAAACTAGAATTCTAATTGATTAAAAAGAAAGACAATTAGAATTTGATCTTTCTTTTATTTTAGGAAAATAAAGCCATCAAATGAAAATCTATTATATAAAAGCAAATCTGACTGAGTTTACTAGTGCTTTGCTCGAAAATGGTTTTTATGCATCTGATAGTGAGAAATAGATCTCAATTGGAGCATATTATTTATTTATTTGTTTGTTTGTTTGAGGATTCCATTTATAGAGCAAACATTTGTTTGACATTTGCAGGATGTAATTCAATAGCACCCTTGTCGGTGTTATGTATAGATCGATCACTGGACACTCAAGGAGTCAGTGCTCCATTATCAGGTTCCATGGAATTTCCATTTTTTGAAAACATTAATTTTCCAAATCGGCAAAGCAAACGGTTGCTGTTTGGATCATCTCAGAGACTTCCTAGTGGTCCTGTTGATGAAGCTGCTATTGGACCTCGAGATAGTTCTATCAGCTCTGTGCTTGTTAGTGGAGTTCCTCCATCTAACAGTGAGTATTTTTAGATCTTTATGCGCATAGTTGAGTTATAATTTGCAAGGGTTTCACTCATAATAAATCATCTAATTGATTTTTACAGCTTATGGACCTCAACAATACCATCAACCAATCTCCATTTCTGATGCACATTCTGGTAATAGACTTCTGCATAGTGTGGAGCATGCACAAGGACTGAATACTCCAAAATCAGTTAGCAGATTTGTTCAGTTTTCCAATGGCCAAGTTGCAGTGTTGCAATCTGGACCTACTAGATGCAACCGGGTCTTGCTTCCCAATGGCCAGGTTGGACCATTGCAAGTCGGGCCTGCTAGTAATCTAAATTGTCATTCTGGTGATCAAGCTAGAGTAGGCACATCTCTATTGTTTCCACCTCAGATAGCTTTATACGAAAATCACAATGGTGGTCAAGCATTGTCATCTGTTTCGAAAGGCGAAGAAAACAGTCAGCTTAACTCAACAAAGTCCCAATTGCCAAAGGAACCGATGCTTGAACAGAATTCAAGACCTCAAGAAGGATATCTAGGGGATGTCAGTGGACTAGAATATTCAAGAAGCATTTCACCACCAGAAATCTGCAGAGTCCGTCAGTTCTTTCAACAGTTTCAACATGCATCAAACTGCCCGTTTCAAAGTGGGGTTTGTGAGGTACCATTTTGTAAAAATAGCAAGTTGCTTTTTGAGCACATTCAGAACTGTGGCAACAAACAGTGTGGATGCCTTCGAGTAAAGAGGTGGATTTATCATTTCTATAGGTGTGCTGGTCGTTGCTTTATTTGTTTGCCAGTTTTTGCAGCCTCCCTCAAGTCAAATGGTTGCAACATAGAGAATGTGAGGGAAAATACGAAAAGGACACTGTCAAATTTGTATGCTAACAATTCAGACGTTTTGAATCCTCCCTCTAAATGTTCTAAGATGGTACAACTCGATCAAGTGACAAGAAGACGTGTGGGTAATGTAACTGAGTCTATTTTTGTGGATAGGGAGGCACGCATAGCTCCATCAGAGGAAACCATTGAAAATTTCAAAGAGAATTTTAGCCTGCCGGTTTCTATCGAGAAAGGGAGTAGCTTCCAGAGCACAGATTTAGAAAGGAATAGTGTCCAGCATAGGCACCAGGGAAAAAAATTGTGCTTAGATATTACAGCGCCATTATTTGCTCAGATGTCACAGGGTGCTTCATTGTCCTGCCCATTCACTCCGCAGCAAGTTAGGGAAATGAATTTAAGGGGGAGTCAGTACACCAATCAGGTAATTTGATGAATCAGTGAATTCTGCATAAAATTTTAAATTAATATGTTGGAGCAAAATGCATTGACCCTAGGAGCTATCTGATCTAACGCCCTAAAAACGTCTGTTTTCACCTATAATATAATTACTTCTATAAACATATATTAACAATAATAAATGTCCTTTGGTATATATTTAGGAAAGTGATATTCTAGCTCTTTGCAACTATCTTAAATGGAATTCTGCATTACTGAGAATTTTCTGGCTCAAAGAACTTTGAATTTCTCACATATTTTGTTCATTATTTCCTTGCAGAGGGAAGTAAAAGCAACTGTAGATGTGGATTTTGCTACAGAGAGGAACCCTCTCTCTGATACAAATAGAGTGGACCATTTAAAGCCTTCTCTTAAATGCTGTAAGACTGATGATCGTAACCGAGAATGCCAAGTGACAAGCAAAGTTTTGAACAATGCAATTGAGCACTCTGGAGATCTGCCTGAGGAAACCAATAAGAAAGATTGCGAGAACTGGGGTTCTGGGCTGGTGGCTATCAAAGAAGGAGCTGGTGCTGAGCCTCTTGTTGAAGTAAAAATTAATGTTAACTGTGAACAAGAAGTCGAGAAGTTGTTACCCAAAACCACCTTGTCATATGACACTTATATATCAAATGGTACTTCTTTTCTCTATCCTGTCACTGCGGATCAAGTTATGAAGAATAGTTCAAGGCACAATCACTGTGGTGTTCAGGTTAGCCGCTGAATCATAAACTAAGCATAGAACTTTTATACAAGTTGGAACTTATCATAATTCTTATTGTTGTCGTCATTATGCATTTTGCTGTACATAGGAAAAAGAAACATGTTTAACTAGTTATAGTAAATCCGAGTATAGGGGATAAGATATTTGGTCACAGCTGATGGTTTACTATCATGACGTTTAGATTATGAGGGAACCAGAGGGTTGTTTGAATGCTTCTATGATATCCATGCAGATAGCTTATATGCCTGTCAGAGAAACTTGGTTTGGTATGTTGGAGGTTTAAATAAATAGTTATAATCCATAGTTTCATACAGACATAATGATGGTATATCGTGCTGTGTTTTCAGAAATTGCTCTGCTTTAGATTATATGTACTAAACTGATGTCTGTGTGTGTGTCTTGTTTTCCATGCATTATTCCATATGTGACATGAAATATCCCCTTTTTTTAGTTAAATGATATATACAGTAAATTTATGTTTGAGGATCATTGTTATTTTGTCTTACACTTCTAATATTCCATATGTATATCATCTACTATCTCTCATGCCCTGGAAAGTATTTGCAATTTTGCATCTGAGCATCTATGTCTTAAAATCTTCCTATGCCCATTCCTCCTGTTCCTATCCTCAATTAAATTTTATGCTGCAGGTTGTATTTCTCATCCATGTATACAAGATTAAACCATGCATAGAACAGGGGAAATTGCAACACTCCAATGTTAACAACAAATTACCTTATGTTTTCCTTATCTTTTTGAGATAAATTATGTTCTTATTATATATATTTTTGGTACTTCTCTATTGACTATTATTTTATGTGTCTTGAGTTATAATGGGGCATTGCTGCTGCCAATAACTAGTTGGCAATGGCATAGCACTAGGGAGTTCTGGATGTAGATTCCTTTGTCATATACTCTTAGGTGCTTGTTTTTGGGATTTCAAATCTTCTTAATCTTGTCCGTTTCTGGAATTTCTATCCTATCATTTCACATATTACTGAAATCAACTTGGTAAGAGAGAACAACTAGAACGAGCACAGGGCATTACAGAAACCATCTAGTTTGAGATGTTGGGTAAGGGAACAGATTTGGTCCAAAGCAGTACAGTAATCAGCTTAGTTGATTAAATGAATCACTGAGTTAAAATTACACTTTTATTAACTTGAAATTTGATAGAATCCAAACTTCCAGATGGCTCCTATTGATATGATACGTTCGGAAGGCAACTCTTAATATGGAGAAGACCTAAACATAGACTAGGTGGTTCATTTTTTTAAAATTTTTATAACCAGCAACACCAAGTTTTAAACACTACCACCTTTTATCACCTAATATGATGATCCTCTTCTTATAATAATGATCATTATCAGTCCTCTGACAGCCTGTCTATTGATGCATACTTGTGAAATATACATATGTTCTCAAGATGGTATCAATAACTAATCTATGTGTAGTACTGCATTTATTATTTTTTTAATAGTAATAATCTTCAACTTTAACTCTTTTTTGCATCCATTTACTTCCAGAGTAAAGTAATGGAAGATATGAACCAAGGACCAGAGGGCTTAATGGATGGAAACCTAGACAACTTAATGATTGACAAGATTCCTTCTGAGACGGCAAGGAAAAAGACATTCATTGAAGAGAAGACTAGTGTTCAGAGCGTGCAACAAGTGGAGAGTCAGCTTCACTCTAAGGCTGACGTTTTTGAGGTGGTGGTGGACTCTGATATTTCTATGCCCTCTGCTGCTCACTTGAATCAGAAAATGCTGAGCGGAAATGATGCTTCTTTGATCTGTTCATTCACATCGGAGCAAGTCAGAGAGCACCTTTCAAGTCTCAAGCAGTGGAGCGATCAGGTTTGTTGGAATTAGAACCTTCAGATTTAAATCCTATATTAATGAGATATTTAGGTTCTGCGTATGTGCATGTGCATGTGTGTGTGTGTGGTGGAGGGAGGGAGCATGCATGCGTGTTTATAGCTCAATACTTATATAATGTGCATGCAGCCACCTAGGAAGTATGGACATGGACACGGGACGAACACGACACAAAAAAGCAACAAGACAATTCTTAATAAGAAGAGAATACACACACACACACACTGTGTGTGTCTAGTTCATATATAAATACATGCATGGACATGTTCTTGCATCCAAAAGACCATATATTTTTAATAATATAATAACATAATGATTACATATATGCTAAACTTTTGACTTGTCATACATTCTTGTGACTTTGTAAAAGAAATGAGTCTTCAATTCTCTATAAATAAGGCGATGTATTGTACTTCATGTATTGAAATATTTTAAACTTATCATAGTTTTATCTAAGTTCACATATTCAGTATTTTTTCACTAAAATATAATTTTTGATACATAAAAGAAAGTAAATAAACATCTCAAAAAAAAAAAATGTAAAGTGAATAAAGAAGTGTAAGAGAAATGTACATGTGTTCAAGAAGTGCTCGACATGTGTCCTACACATAACGGAAACAAGTCCGGGGAGTGTCCAAGGAAGTGTTGGTGTCCAACACATGTATGGCTTTATTATAGAAGTACCCGTGCTACATAGAAACCCATAGAGTAGTTGGTTGTGGTGGTCGTGTGCCATCACAAGGATTGTTTCTGGCTTGTTAATGCTTTATCCTTTCAAGGATGACCTTGTCATCATATGATTCTGTGAAACTCCCTCATCGACATCTATGAATCTCTATGAATGCTTTATCCTTCCGCCTTCGCTCAGCTGTATGAATCTCTTTTTTCCATTCAAGTGAATGTCGGTTGCATCCTCTGTTACATTAGTAACTCATAAAGATTCTACCATAAGAAAGAAAAAGGGAAAATAAGAAAAATTCTATAATAATGATATTCTATTATTGGAGCCCCACTTTGAATGCCATACTGTGTGATCACTGCATTTTGTGTTCTTGAGATATGCTGGGAAGACTATATTTTCCTTGATCACATTCTACTTTTTTTGCATTTTGATTCTAATTTCAGTAACCAACTTTTATTTGATCTTTGGCTCTTTTCTTTGCAGGTTAAAGCAATTGAAAAAGTAGGACAAAGAATTGATGGTTCCATGGCTGAAAGTTGCTGCAGTTTGTGTGGGTTGGGGGAACTTTCTTTTGAGATGCTTCCCAAATATTGCTCAAACTGTCAAAAACCCATAAAGAAAGATAGTGAGTGTTATCGCAAGCCAAATGTTGATTTAATAGATGATGGAGGTGGTAATTTTATATATTACTGTAAAAGATGCCAGAAGAAAGATAAGTTGAATGGGTTGGAGAAGGTGCAAAACTCACAAACCAATGAATATGTGAGTCTCTCTCTACACACGCGCGCGCGCGCGCACACACACACACACTATATATATAGACTTGGGTCCTTTCGAGGGAATATGGAGATGAATTATTTCTATTCAAATTCAATGTTAGGATATTCAAATTGAAGATCTTCTCCGTTGGAATTGATGTAAATTGTTAAGAGTGCTTAAATATATAAAAGTGTTTTGATTACTTTTTACTTATTCATCAAGTAGGCGCAAAATGAAAGATCGAAATAGTGAGCTAGTTAGTTTGACGGTGTAGAATATTGAAAGCTAACAAAAGTTAGTGTGTGAGGATTTTTAAATGTTTAGATTATGATCAAATGATCGGATCGAGAATTTGTATGTCTAAAGTTATAAATCTAAGTAATATGCTATTTTCGGTGTCCATTTTTTGTATACTTAATACATGAATAAGAAAACTATAAAACACTTAATTTTTGTTTTAATTACTTTTAATAATATAGATCAACCTCAACGGAGTGAATCTTGTATTTGAATGTTGTAGCATTGAATGAGTGAGAAGGATTCATGTATCATGAAATGAATCTTTCCCACTCAAATTCAATGCTACAACATTCAAATACAAGATCCACTCCGCTGAGGTTGATCTACATTATTGAAAGTAATTAAAAATTAAAAAAAATCAAGTGTTTTGAATACTTTTTGCTTGTTCATAAAATAAGTGCAAAATAAATGATTGAAATAGTGAGTTGATTAGTTTAGCAGTGTAGAATATTTGAAACCTAACAAAAGTTGGTACGTGAGGGTTTTTAAATGTTTAGATCATGATCAAATGATCGGATTGAGAATTTGTATGTCTAAATTTATAAATCTAAGTAATATGCTACTTTTGGTCATCAATTTTGTACCTATTTGATGTATGGATAAGAAAATTACAAAACACTTGATTTTTTACTTTTAGTTACTTTAAATAATATAGACCAATTTCAACAGAGTGAATCTTGTATTTGAATGTCGTAGCATTGAATTTAAATGGGAATAATTCATGCTCAAATCCTTCCTGAAGTAGCCAAGTCTCTCTATCTCTCTCTCTCTCTCTCTCTCTATATATATATATATATATATATATATATATATATATATATATATATATATATATATATATATTTGAATTTGGATAGCTTCTCTTTCAATTGATTTGATCTCATTCTTTGTATTTGGATACATTGTCCAGTGGGTGAAATGTGATAAATGCAACATTTGGCAACATCAGATATGTGCTCTTTTCAATAATCAAAAGAATGAGAGTGATCAAGTTGAGTACACTTGCGCACATTGCTACTTAAATGAGATAAGCAGTACAGATCAGAAAATCTTGGCGCATAGTGAAATTTTGGAAGCAAAGCACTTACCACGAACTAAGTTGAGTGACTGTATAGAGCAATGGCTTTCATGGCGGTTAGAAGAAGACAAGCAGAAAAGGGCAGATAAGTTAGGCAAGAATATTAACGAGGTAAAACAATCAGCCTGAGATTCTCTTGGTACTATTACTATGTTATCTTATAGATTCAGCTTAGCTTGTATTACGCACTGTTGCTAATTAAAATGTTACCTCAGTATTCTAAACTTTTATTAGTAACTGTTACCTTTTGTAACCCGGGAAAGCCTACTTTATTTATACATTCCAAGTCTTAATTGAGCATTGTCTGAAGTTCTTTTAATTATTAACGAATATGTTTTACTGATTATCAATTATTTGTACATATCTAAACCTGATGCCTATTGAATTTTTTAATGTATATACATGTATTATACTTTTAATTTATACTATATTTTGCAAAATAAAGTTAGAAGGTAACATAAAGATCATTCTATCTTCAGTATTTATATATTTTTTTTTTCATTTGCTTGGACACCTGAAGAAAGACATATTGATGCTGGATATGTGGCACATTCTCTGATGAGTCTATGACTTTGATGGAAATCAAATCAGGAGTATGGCCAATGTTATCATCACCAGAATCAAAAGAGAATTTAAAAGAAGAAGAAGAACCAAAGAAAAGCTTAAAACAAAGTCAATGAGACTAGATTGGTAGCAGATACTGAGATAAAAGACTTCACAAATAAGAGGTGGGAAAGTTTAAAAGAAATATTTTTTGAAAAACACAGAATCAAGCTTATGAAGATATGAAAACCCTTTTTTTTGGGTGGTTTTCTTTTCTTTTCTTTTCTTTTTTTGGTGCGGGCCGGGGGGGGGGGGGGGGGGGGGTGGCATCCTCACCTCTGAACTCGGTAATGATTGGAGACAGCAATTTATGCAAGCCTCCTCCCTCAGCAAGTAGGACAGTGTCAATGCAACCTATTTCTTGCTTTGGCTGGAACGGGACTATAATTTCTTCTGTAACAAATTACTGCTTCACAAATATTTGAGGAGCTGTCTCCTTGCCAGAGTTTTGGCTATCCAATCTATCCCATTGGAGCAGAAAAACCAAAGATTGTTAGAGTAAGGCCATCCTCATGAGCTAGTAGCTCATACATGTATGTAATGTGCTTTACAAATGCGCATTCCCCTTCTTGCAACTTCTTGTGACACTGCCCCTTTGCCTCCCTTCTCTCTCTATACATTATGTCATCCCCTTCTGCCTACTGTACACTACTTAATAACAGCGAGTGAGCAATTGCCCCCTTGCCCTCTAAAAAAGGAAACATCCATGTGTGTGCCCCGCAAGGGCAGAGGGAGGGGGTTGAGGGGGAGAATACTTTGGTGGCGAAGAGCTTGGGGATTACTATACAACCTTGGGATAGAGGATTTCAAAATAGAAATTTTGCTCCCCTTAAAGAAATTTAAGAATCATTATCTATTCAATTTCCAATGTGAATCAACTTTGACGGCCTCCTAAAAGATTGAAATCTTGCACAGATGAAGCTAAGTGCGGTATAGTTTAACTTGCATCATTTGATTTTTCTTTTAAAGTTATTTTGGACATTTTTTAAGATGCAGAAAGGAAATTATGAACATATGAATGGGTAAGAAAAAATGGTAATGATTATCAAAAGGTTCTGAAAATACAGAATTGACAGGTCATGTACCTTTTAATTTTACCAATGAGAACAGAAACAAATTGAACCCAAATTCGAATAAAATGGGTTTCACATCCTTTTTTATGGTCGAGCTCTTTTGAAGATTATCTTCATTTTTAACAAAATTATTTTGGAGATTATATTAGTGGATGGCAAACAAAAACTATCACATGATTTGCAGTTTAAAGTACTGGAAAATACTTAAAAGATACTTGTGTTTAAATTCTGGGAGATTTTGTACCAAACTGAAATGTTTATCAACTTCTAATGGCTGAATGATATTGATTGATTGAAGATACCTTTTCCTGGTTATCAGATACCAGCGGCAGAAGATCTTGTTGTCAGAGAAGTTTCATCAGTTAACCTGAAAATGAAAGTTATGGATTCCTTGCGGGAGATGCTGCTGAAAGATGATTATCCAAAAGAGTTCCCTTGTAAATCAAAGGTGCAATTGCTAACCCATCAAGAACCACACGATAAACAGTTTTCCTGTTTTCTTAGTTTCTTCTTTTGCAAGAATTATTAAGGCCTATTACAACATTTTCATGTAAAGGTTTTATTAACTTCTTGCTTTTTCTCCCTTTTTTCAGGCTATTCTACTGTTCCAGAAGATTGAAGGTGCAGATGTTTGTCTTTTTGCAATCTACACTCAAGAATATGGTTCTGAATGCCCATATCCAAACCGCAGACGTGTATATCTTTCTTATATAGACTCTGTGAAGTACTTCAGACCCGATATCCGGGCTGCAAATGAAGAGCGTCTTCGCACCTATGTTTATCATGAGATATTGGTATATATTCTTGTCCCTTTTCCTTCCTTATTGGTATTTTTACCTGGTATTTTCCTTTCAGTCTCGTATGATCCAGACTTTGGTTTCTTCTCTTAAAAGTTTTTGTGTGGTTCAGATTCTTCATTGGATTTAAATAGAAATTAAGTAAAGCATCAAAACTGGTTCATTGACATGTTATTCCAACTCGACTCTTCCTTACTCATAAAATTGGCATACAATTCAAAAGTATCAAATTTAAGCATGCTTTTGTTACTTCTTTCATTTCATGTAATCTTCTAGTAGTTCCAGCTTATTACAATGAACTGATGACCATAGTCCTCCATCTATGCATGTTTTTCTTACTCGGGCTTTTATGATTTCTATCTAAAATCCACTAGGAGATATATGCATTACACACCTAAGATATGTTAAAGTTGCTTCCACTTGTCTAGGAAATTTTATTGAATCACTTATTTGATCATATATTCAATATGGCCTATGTCCGAGCTCAAAGTTATAAACTTATTATGTTCAATTTTGTTCAATTTCTTTTATTTTGCCATCAGATTGGGTATCTTTTCTACTGCAAGAAGAGGGGTTTTAAAAGCTTCCATTTATGGGCCTGCCCACCGCAGAGGAAGGTTGATTATATCCTGTACTGCCATCCGAAGGAACAGAAGGTGATGACACGCGATCTGCTTCGAAACTGGTGAGTGTTATGTGAAAACCTAACTTGTCTCAGATCCACCTGACCCAGATTTAACATGTTAAGGTTTATATTTGGCAGGTATCAAGATCTCATACATAAAGCTGAGGTGGAAAACATTGTGGTTGGCAGTACTAATTTTTATGACAAATACTTCACCGCAAATGGTGGTAAAAAGAAGATCAATGTTGTTCCCGAGAAATTGCCATATTTTGCCGGTGACTTTTGGCCCATTAAAGTTGAGCAGATCCTTAGAGACAATGAAAGTGCGATGAAAGATAAAGCGAAAGAATTTGTCTCTAATTCTACAATGAAAGAGGTAAGATCTTCAACTGTCTTTTTGTGCACACACATATATACATGCATGCATGCATGCATGTATTTTATATATGTGTATTGGATTAACTACACACTTTACATTCACCCCAAAATGGGGAGTTAACACATTCTCCACCAGAAAACTCTCATATCACCTGCTGATTTGATTTCCCACTCAATCCACTACCTTTGAAAATTTTGACCTGCCCACATATGTACCTAGGGCATTCAGTGGGGAGAAATGTGCAACAGTTTTAAACCATATTTTATATATACATACGTATACAACGTACATAAAACATACATATATGCATATATACAGTTTCTCAAAATACATACACACATACAAATAAAGTTTGACTACATGCTAAATGTAAAAGAAATAATTTTTAACTCCTTTTCCATCTTAAGTTTGGCTTTATTTTTACTTTTTAAGACTCTAGGTGCACTTACTAACGCTACTATTTAATACTTTATTGACTCCACTCATGTGGAATGTAGGGAGGATTTGTTAAATGTGTGAACTCTTTAGCGAGTTCCTAGCCTAACACACACATCCACATGCAGACATATGTACATATACACAACAAACTAGCATACAAGGCACGCACAAGTACAATGCACATCAAAAAAGATACTTGTGAAAAATTATTATTTAAGATATACAAGAGTCATCTCTTATTATATATAATGTAGAGTCTAAGAGGGAAATTTGGTCTGATGTTTGCCCCACTAACAAACACCATCAAGTACGTTTGTAGTTTTGTCTAATTTATACTTATCCTGCATACATTTTAGATTGTCCTTCCATTTAAGAAAGTTTCTGATGAAATAAGTGATTAATGCACAATACCACACGGAAAAGGAGAGAGATTACTGCCAGCCCCCTGTTCAACTTTATTATCATACTACTACTTCCACCATCTTTTCTTTTTGGAAAACAAAAAGATCAAATGTAACTTCCCAAAATTAAGCCATGTGTTTTCCGGTAACCCCTTATTCTATGTGTAGAAATTTCCAGTAACCCCATGGTTCAAGCCTCATCAATTTTAACTTAAAATATACTTATTTACCACCATTTACTGTGACAGAGAGTGTCATAAGTTTGCTCAATATACATGGTTGGCCCACTTTATCCAAAACCTTAATCTGATGGTTTTACGGTACCAACAATATCCTTATTCACAGTAAAAGGAAAACAAAATTCAAAGTAGTAGTTATTTTTCATCATTATAGTTACTTCCTCTTTGCATTTACATTTCTTCACTGACCACAGCTTGGAATTCGCATTATTCGTAATTGTTGGAGGAACGATTGTATCATCATCCAATTGCAGCATGACTATGAACATTATGAAGAGTTCTCACTTCATAGAAAGTAAGTATTACTTCAACATGTTACAAATTCTTAATTTAATTGTTCAAATTTTTCTGAAGTATATCTTACTGCATTGATTCTTGGTGTCTTTCATTTCTCACATATATTGTTGCTTATTCATCTGTATGGCAATAGACCATGTATAATCTCCACCTTTCTTCAATGGTAATTTTCTGTTTATTTATCATGATGTCCTGACTCTGTTTATATAGAAGTAATGGCTTGTGGTTTAATGACACCTTACTATTATTCAAGAGCAGTTGTAGATTTTTTTAAGTATAAAGATTGCAATCCAACCCCCTCTCCCCCCTTCCCTCCCCAAAAAAAAAAAGAAAAAAAAAAAGAAAAAAGAATCTTTATTGCACAATTACCACCTGGAAGAAACATTACAGTTTATTGTTCTTTTTATAGTAAAGAATCTCGTGTCCTGTTCCAGAATATAGATCGGTGTTTGTGCTAATTGACTAATTTACTGTATTCTAAGATATATATATATAAATGAATGTTTCAGGCATTAGTCAATTCTGACCCTATTGTCTCTCTCATGCAGAGATCATGAAACAACAGCGAGTTTTAACATGGAAGACAAGAACCTGATGAACAAGGACACGGTGGTCATCAATCTCAGTCAAATTACATAGTGCTATGATGGCCAAAAGTATTTATCTCCTAATTTTGGTAATTTGATTATGATTTCAGGTTTGGGTGGAAGAAAATATCACAAAAGCTTCGGATGAAGATGAAGACATATCCAGTAGAATTTTCAATATAAGGACAAATTTCCTTGAGTTCTGTCAAAAGAACAACTATCAGTTTAACACACTTCGTCAGGCAAAACATTCAACGATGATGATAATTCATCAGTTACATAAGGAGGCTTCAGGGGACATCTAAGTAGTGGACCAAACCAGAAAGGAGAACATGAACTGATAGACGCGACCCCCCAAGACAAGGACAAGTGGGCTCAACCGAAGAACAGGCAACAATGGTATGATCCCGGATGATGTAAGTGAAAGGATCAGGTCCACGCTCCCTTCAAAAAAAGAGACCTTGGAAGATGATGAGCACAAAGATGCAGGCATCTTCTTCAGTCGAAATGAGGTAATTAGAGATTTACAGTGAGACTATTTTGTTAATCTTAAAGGAAGTACTGCTCAGTTTGATCATGTGGTAAATTAGTTCTATGATTTTCTGTGTCAATTATTTATAGGCTTGATCTAAGAACAGGGCGATGAAAGTATGTCCACATTAACTTAAGAGAAGGGATCAAATCCAATTATATATAGAGAAAGGAGAACTAAAAATAATGAGGAGCACGAGGGGATAAGGTTCTTCCTCGGTCAAAATCAGGTAGCTATAGATTCTACATTGAGCTTAAAAAGACTTTGGTGTTTTGCTAGTCTTCATTACTTACAATGTCAATGATCAGCCGTCCAAATTGGAAATTCACACTGTTGGTGTATGATCTACTACATGTGAACTACCAAGGAATAAAATATCATATGTTTTTGCTATGTTCTATTCCATACATCGAATAGGTACAAAATCAATGTTTTTAAATTTCTATTAAGGTGCTTGGATTAGAAAGGTGTTTCAATATAGACACTCATGAATGTCTAACTCTCACTTTGCAGCATATCGAGTGGAGGATACATCTTATGTTGGCATTTTTCATCTTCGGACTTCTTTAGGAGGGGAGGGAGCAGCCAGATACGAGGTTATGATCTATAGTTGACAGCAGTTATTTCTCAAGGAGAAACATTATAGTAGACTTGAGTGATTTGGTTTTGAGACGAATTGTCACCAGCAAATTCTTTAGACAGGAATTGTTTCTGGTTTATAAGTTGAGTTTCAAACAGAAATTGAAGTGAATTGGAGTTTTTGAATAGTGAAAGCTTTGTTTGTGTATTCTGAAATGAAATGAGTTGACAAGAGAAGTTAAAGTTAATGAAGGCAAGGTGAAGCTTTAAATTTCAGCTGAATATATTTCTTTACATTTTGTGTTACTGTTGGAAAGTGTGGGACGAGGGAAAAAGCATATTTATCTATCATGTCCAGCTTCAGAGTATTTTTTGCTGGGGAAAAATTGGCGAAGTTTGTATGTATTCTTGAGTCCTGGTTCAATGATAAAACTTATGGTTTGATTATGAATTGCTTTTAGTCTCTCTTATTCTCATTAGCAAAAAATATTAGGGCAGTGTTTTGATAGACTAGACTCAACCTAAAATTCTGGTCACAACTTCTATTTTTCCAATGGGCTCAAAAATTCCATAGGAATGTCTTGTTTGGCTGGTAATTTATGACTTAATCCTTGGAAATTCCATTCTGAAATTGTTTTTTAGATGGGCCCTGGACTGGTCCAGTTGGGGGCAAAGGGAGACACGTGTCACAGCCAAAGCTTTAATCCTTTTCTTTTCAAATTTTAGCAACCCCACACACACACACACTCACACACATGATTATTTTCTTGAGGAAGAAAAAGATTATTTGAGTTAAGCATGAACGGAGGTGTATCAGTGCTTTAAGAACACTGACACACATTCAAGTGGTAATGAATTTATGATCTAGTAGAGGACTTAAACTTCCTCTTTATTAGATTATTTCTTATTAAGAGTCAAGATTTAGAAAAAGAAACAGAAGATTATAGAGAGAAGAAAAAAGAACAGAAAATATATTAGATGAAAAGAGAGGGATCAACCATCAAATCCAAGGGAATGTGGTAGTATCTCTGTAATAAAGAAGGCATGATGGTGATGTCTCTTCTTCCATGGTGTGGTGATGGATGGGATGCATGTCACAAAACCATCAAAAAATTAACAAACCCTAGAAATTAGGGGCATGTTTGTTTCCTAGAAATGAGTTGAAAAGTTGCTATTTTCTCTGAATATGTGAGTCTCATATCCTTTTCCTAGCATAGTGTGTTTGTTTGGCAGAAAATCAACTTGGCTGATTTCTCTCTGGGCTGTGACAATTTCCATCTCTAAATGGAGAGGAAAACATCCAGAAAAACTGTTAGGGACAGGCCCAGTTTTTTGTTGGAAGATTTCTGATTATGTCAGAGATCCATTTTGAGCGTTTCTTGGCAAACAGACCCTAAAAGCAGCCCACGGAATTTGCAAAATGTAGCCATAGTTAGCTCTATGAAAGTGAAGGTGCAAGGAGAGCATTGAATTGCACCAGGGACCTGCCACCCTAATGGGCACCCCCCCAAGAGATGCTGACCTGTAGGGCTCACCTTAAGATTGTAGGACTTTCCCCAACTATATATAACGGCCTGAATTGAAGGACCTGTAGCCTTTTACATTAGTTTGTAGGTTATGCTTGCTAAGTACTAATTGGAGCTATTATAAGTGTGCATCCAAGTTAGTGCCCTTTATATTCATTAGCCTGCACTTTTTTTGAGCACAAAAGCTATAACCTGGTCTTTGGTCTTGAGTCTGGGACCTTCCACTTCCCACTCCAAATCTTTTATCATTGAGCCAGTCTTTAGTAGTATTTGGTATACAAGAATGTAAATATGAAGGGATATGTAAACAAAAATAGTATTTGGAAGTTAAAGTAGAGAATGATAAAACACTTGTATTGGACTTTGCAACGTAGAAATTTAGATGACTATTTCCAAATATTATCTTTTTGATTCTCAATTTTGTAGAACACGATTGACTTACAACTCAGATGGATATTGAAGGGCAATGATTTACGACCCGACTCATATTTTTCGGTTTAGGTCAAGTATATACCGGTTTGGGTTGTAAACAGGTCAATCTACCAACCTGTTAATTAAATAGGCTAATTGCATGTTTGAAGCTTCCTCAGTTTAACCTACTTACGTCCAATTTAACCGGCCTATGATCCGTTTTGTTGAGATATATATAAAATTCAAAAATACAGATTTAGTTGAGGTCATATGTTTTTTTTTTTGATTAAGTTATTGTTTTTTTGCTTGTACAGTTCGATATTAGTAATATTTTTTCATCCGTATATCTTTCTATAACTTTGATTTTGACTATTTAATTGTGCTTGAGATTTGAATTTGGCCATTTCAATGTACATTAAGCTCATAAAGTGATGCCACATTAAATATCAGAAGCAAATAAACTGAAACTATAAGATCATTTCATTACTCAGAGATTCATGAGTTAATGAGACACCCATATGTCGAGAACTCACATCTTTACAACCATCAAAGAAGAAAAGACTATTACATATATATCATCATATCACCAAGACATAAAATTGTTTTGTATATAGCTATAGCTACAATCTGATATCCTCTGTTGATGAATCTATAGCAGCATTACACTGATCACCACCATCGCCGCCACCAACTGCCTGAAAACTACTAAAAAGACTCCATCCTCACAAGAACCTGAGATCCCAGATGAAGACTGAGAAGAAATTTGATCTGCATTGCCTCTGCTCACCTTGTTCTTTGAACTAAAAACCTCTCCTTGCCCACTCTCGCACTTCTCCACCCAACAGGGCCATTCCCTGCGCTATAACAAACTGCCGGGTTTTGTCCCAAGAAGCAAACCTCCTCCCAACTCTCTTGTAGAACATTTCAGCGAACCGTATCTCCCCCGAGAATCTGTTTCCGTTGAGATAGAGAGCATTGAGGCAAGGCAAAGCTCCAAGCTTAGGAGAGATAGAGCCAGATAGATTGTTGTTGTCCAATACAAGGAATCTCAATCTGCACACCCCTTTAATAGATTGTGGAATTTCTCTATTTAAACTGGATTGCTGATTCTGTATGTTGCTCTTTTGGTATCATATTACTTCGTGCTTGTTTGAAAGGTCTAGTTTGTGAGGTTCACCAACTTTTCCCAACCAAACTCGTTTAAACTTCCACCCATTGAGTTGTTGGAGAGAAGCATGTTTTGGAGTGAGACCATTCCTTCAAGAGATTGAGTTAGGCCTTTCTTTCAAAAAGTGATTTAGATCACCACTTAGCTTGTTGTTCCTGAGATCTAAAAGAGTCGAGCTCTCCATGTTTCCAAGCTCTTTTTGGGAGAGTACCATTTTAGAGACAATGATCTCACAGTTTTATTTTTTACTTGTGTAGTGTGCTAAAACAAAGACATACTGTAGCTTTTTTCTTTTTTATCATAAAAAAGCAGAGACAATAATCACACAGTGTTGGTGATAATAATTCGGTCTGTTTCGGGTTTTGGAATGCGAAACCAAAAATTGACCGAATTTAAGCGGTTCGGCTCGGGTCGGGTTCGATTTTCGGGTATCGATTGGTTATTTCGGTTTTATCCGAACTTTGCTCACCCGAGCACCACCCCTACTCTACTGCAGACTTCTTCGGCTGCCAAGACAGTGAGCACTGCTGCTACTAGTAAAGAGGGAAGGTCAACTCTACAGCCCCTGTAAGGAGATTAACCCTAACTCAAGTAGAGGAGTACAGGAAGAAAAAATTTTGTTTCAAATGTGCTGAGCTTTTCACACTTTGACACAAATGCCAAATATAAGGTTGATGTTAATTGAAAGTGAGGACGTAGAAGAAGAGGCAATTGGGAAAGAAGGAGAAGTGAAGGCAAGCCTGAATGAATCTTAGGGACAAAGGGATACTAGCCTGAGATATCTCCAATGTAATGGATGGAAACTCACCCCACAAAACCATTAGGCTATTGGGACAAGTCAATACGAAACCAGTCAGTATACTGTTGGACACTGGATCAACACACAATTTTATAGATCCAAGGTAGTATAAAGGACTGGGTTGCCTATAATCCCTGAGCCTCCCTTCAGTGTCGCAGTGGCAGGGGGTGATTAGTTGCACAGTGAAGGTGTGTGCACATCAAATGTCACGGTGCAAAGGTTGTTGCTTACTTTCACATTCTTCCAGTTCGAGGTTGTCAAATGGTTTTAGGAATGGATTGGCTTCAAACCTAGATGAGCTAACTCTGAATTACAAAGATCAGAATGTGAGGTGGTCAAAGGGAAAAGGGAATTTGGGAATTCAGGGGGTGAAGAATGGAGTAATGGAGATGGTGCATGCTGCTGTCATGGACAGAACCATGCTCCAGATTGCCAAGTGTTTGGTCTTGTACACTTGCAACAATAAGGAGCCATTGAAAAAAAAAAACCTTGCAGGAAGAAATCCAACCCCAACTGCAAGCTCTCTGCTAGGAATATGCCAGGGTCTCTGAGGAGTTTAAGGCCTTGCCAACACACAAGTGATAAGACTTGGAGGTTGTGTGTGGACTAAAGAGCTTCGAACCAGAAGACTATCAAGGATAAGTACCCAATTTTCTTGATAGATGAATTGCTTGATGAGCTACATGGCTCTACAATCTTCACAAAACTGATTTTGAGGAGCGGGTATCATCAAATCAGGATGAATGAAGCAGATATACATAAAACTGCCTTCAAGACACGCTTGGGGCACTATGAGTACTTGGTGATGCCCTTGGTCTTTCCAATGCCCAAGCCACCTTTCAGGCCCTGATGAATGAATGAGTTATTCAAGTTCTATTTAATAAAATTTGTCTTAATTTTCTTTGATGATATACTGGTGTATAGTGCTAACTTGCAGGAACACTTAAAAGCATGTGAGAATAGTCCTGCACTTCCTGTTGGACAACCAGTTATACGTCAAGAGAAGCAAGTGCAGGTTTGGGATGAAGACATTGGAGTACCTGGGACACATTGTGTCCTCCTCTGGTGTAGCAGTTGATCCAGGGAAGATACAAACTGTAGTCGACTGGCCAGCACTAAAGAATTTGAGAGCTCTGCGGGGTTTTCTGGGCTTAACAGGTCACTACAGGAAGTTTATCAAAGGGTACAATATGTTGGTTGCTCCCCTCACTGGACTTACAAAGAAAAAAAATGCTTTTCAGTGGAGTTCTGCAGCCCAGCAAGCTTTTAAGAAATTGAAAGAAGCCCTCACTACCCCACCAGTATTGGCACTTCCTGACTTCTCACAATCATTTGTTATAGAGTTCGATGCTTCCTCAACTAGGATTAGTGTTGCCCTGATGCAGAACCACCATCCTCTTGCCTTCATCAGATCAGCCAAGAGCTTAAAAAAGCCCAGAGAAGTTGGAATCAGCTTATGAGAGTGAAATGTTGGGAGTCTTATTTGCTGTCAAGAAGTGGAAACAGTATTTACTGGAAAGGGAGTTTACCATAAAAACATATCATAAGCCACTAAAGCATCTCCTAGAGCAAAGGTTGTACACAGAAGCTCAACACACTTGGTTGTTGAAGCTCCACAACTATAAGTTTGTGGTTGAATATAAGAAAGGAAATGAAATATTGTTGTTGATAGCCTATCTAGGAAAACAGACAATGAAGGAGCTTCTTCTTTCACCATTACTGTACCGGTTGGTTGGAGCAGCTAAGGGCAATGGTAAACACTGAAGAGTTTTTCAAGGATCTCAATCACCAATGGGAGGACCTTTGATAACAGCAAGTATCAAAAGAGGGGAGAGTTATTTTATTACAAAAGTAAAATACTGATTAGTCCCACTTCCTACTCACTCAACAGCTTATTTCTGAACATCATGATACAACATTGGGGATATTGGGAGGCCACTCTGGGTATGAGAAGACCTTGTAGAGACTTTGTTTTCCATTGATAATTCAAAGGGGAAAACTTATAAATATTCGAAGAGAAATTACAAGTGGTAAAAATGAAAATTACAAGTGTTATCTTCTTGAGTTTCTGGGAAAGTGTGTCGGTGGGAGTCTGATCAGGGCGTGATCACTTTGTCTTGTTGACCATGGGAGCAATCGACTTTGGATGCTTTCGCTTGGGAATTCCTTCTCGCCTGGTTCGAGATGTCGAGGAGAAGTTCTTGATTAATCCAAAGAACTAGGGTGTTATAACCCTGAGTTTAGTTCAATGAACTATGAAGAAGCGTCTCTCTATCAGAAGCTAACGCTAGAAGAACATTAGTTCTTGTTGAAGAAGAGGATCTCTCTTTCTTTCTTGAAAGCGACAACCTTTATGCTCTCCAAAATTTCTCTCTTGGGCTTGACTGTCTTCAAGACCATTGGCAGTGTGTCGCTTGACTCTAATTTGGGCTGCTTATATAGCGTGAGACTAACTTGCCAGTTGGCAAGGTTAAATTAGCCTTTGGCGAGGCTACCATGCCAAGCTGTGAATAGCTGCTGGCCTAAAGAGTTAATATCCGTTAATTATCTTCTTTTAACGGGGATATAATAGGGTGTAACCACCTATTTAAAGTGGGCATTAACCCCACTTATCCCACTAATCCCGTTCAGGGATTTGAAATGGTCAATATGACTAAAAGCTCCATACGGAGCTAGCCCAGTATAAGGCTAAAGCTTCATTCAGAGCTAGCCCAATGTGAAGCTAAAGCTTCATACGGAGCTAGCTCAGTGTAAAGTTAAAGATTCAGGCAAAGTTAAAAGTTAATCCTCGGCGAAGTTATGAAAAGCTTCAGGCGAAACTGTAAGTTCACCTAGAGGGGGGGTGAATAGGTGATGGCTAATCTAATGGTCACTTATGAACAAATAATGCGGAATTAAAACTAAGATGACCAAATAAAACTTCTTTTAATTAAACACTTATGTATAACACAAGAGTGTTGCCGAATTCCCCTTGCGAGGCTCTGGACAAACTCCTCTAGATTCCCCTTGAATGGGTTGAGGTGCCGCGTTGGCTCTCTTGGTTGAATACAAGTGTTAGACAATCAATCCCAAGCAATTATATAACAATTAAGCACAAGGGTATATCAAGCATATAAAGATAGACAATAATTGAATGCAAGATATAAAAGAGACAAAGAGAAAGAGAGAGAGCAAGAGTGAGCAATCGCAAACACAAAGGGTTTGTTTCGAGGTTCGAGCACACTTGCTCTACATCCCCGCCTTCGACACACGAAGGATTTCCACTATGCACGATCCAACCGGATCTCTCCTTGGTGCCGCAACACCTACAAGCCCTCGGACTCCCAAAGTCCCTTACACACCACAAGCCCACCGGCTCGTCGAGGCCGCACCTCAAGCTACAAGTCCTCACTAGGACCCAACAACACCAAGTCCTCACTAGGACCCGAAACAAACCGCGAACACAACCGTCCGCCTTCTCAAAGAACAAAGATGAACTTTGGTGATCACAACTCTTGATCACCTAAAATCCTCTCACAATAACACTCCTATAGAATGAATAGCTCAATGGATGCTCAAGTGTTTGTGTGAGAAAGTAAGGAAAGAATCTTTGGTGAAAAACTCAAGAAAATCTCTTTTACACTCTTTGATAAAACTCTCCTTTTAATTGGAAGTATTGACTCTAATTTTGTGTAGAAAAATCCTTCAGAAAGACTGGGAAAAACTAGCTCTAAGGTCTCCAAAAATCTTGGCTCAAAACAATGACAAAACCCTCTTTTATAGAGGCCAGAAAAATCTGACCGTTGGGCTCTGTCAGAGCTTCCGGTCGACCGGCCCGGTCGACCGGCAACGGTCAAAATCCGACCGTTGCAGCCTTCGGTCGACCGGCTCGGTCGACCGAGCACTTGGAGCAGAGAATTCCTTCTCTGTCGGTCGACCGGTGCGGTCGACCGAAGTTTCCCGAGAGCAAGCTCTCTGGAGCGGTCGACCGGCCCGGTCGGCCGATCCTCCAGTGCACACTGGCGTGCACGTCTGTGCATGTCCGGTCGACCGACCGACCGGGTCACTGTCAGTTCTGAAAAATCAGAACTGCCAGAACCAGAAAAATGAGATTAAAGATTGGTCTTTTAACTTAATAAAAATCCCAGAAATTCACAGTAAATCCAGAAAAATAGTTTCAATCAAAATAAAAACTGTTTTTCTAAAAATATGTTTTTCTAAAACTTGTTTTTCCATAACTTCACAAAATACAAAAACAAGATATTTGAACTTATAAAGCGATGAAATATCTAGTTTTTGACATAAAGCACTAAACTTGTTTTGGTTAAAGGATATATATATAAGAAATTACCAAAACCCAAAGTAGATATTTTGTCATAAGGAAAATCTCATCAAATACAAAAACAAGATATACTTTTAAAGCATAGTGTGTATGGATATGATCCACTACACAAATAAGATGAATATCTAGTTTTTGACATAAGGCTCTAAACTTGGTTTTGAAAGATATGTATATAGGTAACATCAAAAACCAAGACATGTATTTTGTCCAATGAAAAATCTTTTTACCAAAAAGAAAGAGTCTTTTCTAACTAAAAATTCTTTTATGAAAAGACAATTAAATCTCAAGAGTGTGTGTGTGATATGACTTGAGCAATCCACCAATCTATTCTATCCTTTACATTTTAACTAAAACAAATAAAAATCTTATACCTAGACACAAGTCTTCATCTTATTGAAGTCTTCACTTGAAGGCTTCTCATCTTCTTGACTTGGTCCAAGCTTGATCCAAAGCTCCTTGGATCACCCCGTGCTAGCTCCAAATCTTGACATTTAATCCTTTGTTGAGCTTTGCACCTACTAAGATCTTGATAAAGAATCTGTCACTAATTAAACAAGATCATTAGAAAATATAACTACATGAGTTGATCATCATCAAAACTAGAGTGATAGGCCTTGGGCCAACAGAAACTAGCTAGGAGTTATGAAAAACTTCAGGTGAAGATAGAAGTTAGCTCTCAGTAGAGTTATGCCAAGCTTCAAGCGAAGCTAAAAGATAGCTCTCGGTAGAGCTATGAAAGGGCTCAGGCGAAATTAGAAGATAGCTCTCAAGCAGAGTTATGACAAGCTTCAGGCGAAACTAGAAGGTAGCTCTCGGGCAGAGCTATGCCTCGGCGGAGCTATGAAAAGATTCAGGCGAAACTATGCAAAATCCATCTCAAGCGAAGCTAGCCTCTTAGGCTCATGCAAGACTAAGCGTTGAGCTAACTTAGCCTATGAGGCCTGCCTAGGTCTCTTCAAAGACAACACTTGGCCCAAGTCTGCTTCACTGGATCAGTAGGGTTTAAGTTACCGCTTTATCTCTCAGGAGTGGGCAGAATCTGGTCGTCAGTTTGTCTGCGACTTGTCTTTTGTAAATGTCGACAAGTTAGATATCGTTCGGACCAGTTGAAAAGCTATCTGGGAGTTTGTCTTTTTAAAGTGTCAATAAACTTAAAAGACTAGTCTATTGAAAGGGAATGAAGAACATGGTGAGACAGTATACAGACAGTGTGAGGTCTGTCAAAGATCAAAATATGAAAATCTCTACACTGTGGGGCTTCTGCATCCATTGCCTATCCCTTGTCAAGCTTGGGAAGAGATCTCTATGGATTTCATTGAGGGGCTGTCCAAGAGTGGAGGCAAGACTACTATCCTAGTGGTAGCGGACATGCTAACCAAATCTGCTTATTTCTTCTCTCTTTCCCACCCCTTCACAGCCAGAACAGTGGCAGTTGCCCTCATTGACAGTGTGCTCAAATTGTATGGTCTGCTCAGAATCATTGTGTCTGACAGGGATGACCTGTTCACCAGTGAGTTTTGGGGAATTCTAGGCTCTACAGGGTTCAAGATTGAACTTTAACGCTTCCATCCTTAGACAGATGGCCTGACAGAAGTTGTAAAAATTAACAATGTTGTTGTGCCCAGGGCAGCCACTTGGTCCAATCTTGATGCTTGGTTGAACAAAAGCGCCTCAAATAAGTTTCAAGACTCTTCAAATGCTTGGCCACAAGAGTCTACATTGTGTGATGCATCATCCTAGCAAACTCAACGTACCAAATTGAATGAGAATAAGAGCCCAACTTAGGCCACGGTGGTGGCTTTTCAAATTTTATCATCTGCCGCCTGAAGTTGCCTGTTTGAACAAATGAAAAGGTAATAAAATCAAAGAAACAAGAAGAACAATTAAAGCTCTCGTAATTCTTTTTAACTCCACCAAACAAAAAGGAAAACGCTTTAACTTGGAATCTGGATGCAAAATAAAGATCTCAAGGATGCCATAATTCTCATGAAGAATTTCTCTCTCTTTTCTACTCTCACTATTCATTTATTAATTTATAGTCTAGATTCCTAACACCTATTTTTTATATATATATAACTAATTGATTCAGATAGCTCTGCCTACTCCACCTTCTACTTCCAAATAAAGAAAAAAAAAAGAATTAATCTAGATAATAACACGTACCATATTAAATTTTTTTCTCAGTCCTCACTTGATCTTAAAGTTTTAATGCAATACAGGAATTTGATTCAATTCCATTCACGTAATGTTTAATGTGTAATTTTAGCAAAGGTTGTACACACAAGCTCAACACACTTGGTTGTTGAAGCTCCACAACTAAAAGTTTGTAGTTGAATATAAAAAAAAGGAAAGGACAATGTTGTTGCTGATAGCCTATCCAGGAAAACAGACACTGAAGGAGCTTCTTCTTTCACTATCATTGTAGTGGAATCCAGTTGGTTGGAATAGCCAAGGGCAATGGTAAACACTCAAGAGTTTTCAAGGATCTCAATCACCAGTGGGAGGCCAGGACCCTTGATAGCATCAAATATCAGAAGAGGGGAGAGTTGTTTTGTTACAGAAGTAAAATATTGATCAATCCCACTTTCCCACTCACTCAACAGCTCATTTCTGAACATCATGTTACACCATTTTGGGGGGGCACTCTGGGTATGAGAAGACCATGTAAAGACTTAAAAGAGTAGTCTATTGAAAGGGAATGAAGAACATGGGGAGACAGTATATCAGAGAGTGTGAGGTCTGTCAAAGATCAAAATATGAAAATCTCCACCCTGTGGGTGGGGCTTCTGCAGCCATTGCTATCCCTTATCAAGCTTGGGGATGTCTATGGATTTCATTGAGGGGCTGCCCAAAAGTGGATGTAAGACAACTATCCTAGTGGTGGCTGACCAAATTTGCACATTTCTTTTCTGTTTCCCATCCCTTCACAGCCAGTGGCAGTTGCCCTCATTGATAGTGTGCTCAAATTGTATGGCCTGCCAAAATCATTGTGTCTGACAGGGATGCATGGCATGCCCAGAATCATTGTGTCTGACAGGGATGGCCTATTCACCAATAAGTTTTGGGAAAATTCTGGGCTCTACAAGGTTCAAGATTGAACTTCAACACCTCCTTCGCCTGACAGAAGTTGTAAATATGTGCCTTGAAACTTATTTGAGGCACCTTTGTTCCCAAAAGCATCAAGAGTGGACTAGGTGGCTGTCGTGGCACAGTTTTGGCACAATACAAATTGGCACTGCTCTGCTAAGCTTACTCCCTATCAGGCCCTATATGGCAGACCCCTCCCACCATTGCCAGCTACTTGCCCAAGACTGTCAGGACTTCAAGTTGTGGAAGAAGAGCTAATTGGCAGGGATATTGCACTCCAATTGCTCAAGGATAACTTGATCAATTGGAGGGACTTCAAAGTAGGAGACATGGTCCATTTGAGACTACAACCCTACAGGCAAGTTTCTGTTGGGGGACACAGACCACAGAAACTATCCCCTCCCTTCTATGGGCCTTACAAAGTACTGCAGAGGATAGAGAAGGTGGCCTACAAGTTAGAACTGCGAGAGTTCATCGAGTATTCCATGTTTAACTGCTGAAAACCTATATTCATAAATATATTTCTTTGTCATAATCATTGGTTTCATTAAATTCATTATTTCTAATTTTTAAATATTGAAGATAAATTTGTAAAGGAGCTAATGGTTAATCAGCAATCTTGACCCAATCAGATACCCTAAATGATTTACAATCTGATTATAATCTAAACAACAATGTTTGCAATACTAGGCAGCATCTCCGGCCATTTAATCTTAAAATGACGCATTCAAGGGTTTCAATATTTGTAAACCATGTAATTAGAAGCTCCAATTCACTTTGATGTCGACTAGGAATTTGCCTTTTTTTCTATCTTTTAGGACTACATTCAGTTTCTTAAGGCTGTATTCTTTCGCGATTCCATGCTAAAATCTCATACCTATATTACCATCTCGGTTCTTCTAATCTTTCTTCTTATCTTTTTATCAGTGATATTATATGCCCCTTAGTACAATCACTTTGCTGATCATCACCATCAAAACTAGAATTATCATGACATCATTCTATCATTTATTCTAATGATAAATCATTGTTGTTGTTGTTGTTGTCCTAGTCATTTGCCTCAACTCTACTATTAAATTGCAAACTTTGGGGGGCTTGCAACTGAATTGAATTGTGTCACAGATTGACGCCCCGTCTCACGATCTCACTTCTTAAAAAGATAGCAGAGTTTTACAGAATTACCAATTTTCCACTGAAATAATTTAAGTGTTTCTTTGGGTAGTGAAAGTCATATTATTACTTAAGATACTGATTACATTTATTCAATCAATGACATATGAAATGTTTCAATTTGGATCACTCTTAATACGAATTATATCATTTTAAAACATGCATTTAAAAAAAAAAGCAGGGTTCTCTTACGCGTATATCACGTCCCCAGAATTCTTTAATTCAACAGGAAAAAGTTTCCTTCTCCAGATCTGCATCATTGTCCCTCAAATTTAATTGACGAAGTAATTCTGTTTTCTCAATGATGTTTCATTCTCTTTGTTTCCTTCGCTGATTAATTAAAATGTTGAAATGCCTGAAGCAGGCATGAGCTTTTTTGTAGCCTGTCGAAAGAGGGGTGAAATTCGATATTACTCAATGGATAGTCGGCTGCCAAACTGTGCTAGCACTATGCATGCAGTTGGTTGGAGTTATAATTTTTATAACAATAGGGTTTGATCCACAATAGTTGAAAGAATCTAGATAAGCGAGTTTTATGAAATTTTTGCCCCTTGGCACATTCTTGTTCTTGACAGGGAGAATCAAATTTGCTCTGAGTTTGTTGGGGTGAAAAGGAAATGCCTGCTGTGCACCACATCAGACTCGATATTATATTTTCAGAGGGAGGAATTTGATCTGCCAGAGTTTTGCTCATTATTGCAGGGAAGAAAGTGGGGGAAAAATTTATTATTGGAAGGAGAACATGCATACAAAGTTATGGGAGCATCACAAGATTGCAAAAACCTTCCCATTAATTTTTGCCCAGCAATTGACAGAAAGAATTCAGAAACCGAAATATGCAACCGAAATATGCACGCATGCATGCATTCATTAACAACATGCAGTTTTCCTCTCGTGCACTACCATATTCGGGAGGCTGTTCTTTCCAACACATCTGTCCAACAAACTCGATGTGACTATCTTCCAGCTGATGACATTCAATTTTGGTGAAGGGCTACTGCAACTCGGGTGCTACAGCAACTTCATCTTCAAAGATGCTCTTTGCAAGATCATCTCCCAACTTGGCTTTAGTAATAGCCAACGTGTCTCAAATCTGACTCCGATAGCCCAGAATCACTTGCATTGCCAAGAAAGACGATACGACCTGTCCATAAAATGATCGCTATGATTATGATAATACTTAAAAAGTCCCATTTATAGGCAGATTTATAAATTTTGGTACATAATTTTCCAACAGTAACAGGTTTTTTTCTAATCCTTTGTTTTTTAGGGCCACGGTCCCTAACATACAAGTATATTTCTGTTCCATGAAGAATGCTATTAAGTTGGAGTTACAGAGGATCAATAAACTAACTACACGATTATATTTAAATTAGTTAAAATAAATTAGAAATGCTATAGCATTTGTCCACAGCATGACGAGCCTTGGAGCTACAGTAAGGTTGCTTTATTCTGATTTGGGGTCATGGGTTCAAGTCACAGAAGCAGCCTCTCTCTAATGCTGGGACTAGTCTGTGTACATCTTATCGTCCCAATACCCCACAAATGCCAAAGCCTCACACAATGTGGCACAATTTCGTTGTATTTATCCATATAATATTAATCAGCCTTCGAGATAGAAGTAATCTCTCTTCAAGCATCATCCTTTTTCATTAACTGAGATAAAGTTCTCAGTGAACATAAAGCATTCCATCGAAACCATGATTGCATTTTTATATTTCTATTTACTAGTTTTTACCTTTCACTTTTTTCTTATTTCTGGTTCACGTGGAGGTTCACTGGCTTCCTGGGCCATAGAAGTGGTTATCAAACATTTAGTTTAGACTAATGATCAATCGCCTAGACCTATTTTGATGGCACTACTGATCTTGTCTGTTATTGAAAATGCGTGTAAAAGCTAGACTTCTAGAGGCTTGATATATCCTTGACATTTTGGATCATTATAACCAAAAAATGAGGCATCCCGATTTCCTTATCTGAAATAGGTATAATTAAATGAACCTACAAAACTATCGTATCCATGAATTTCTCACCTACATGGTCAACGACATAAGCAGGACACCATAACTCTCAAGTCAAGAAGGCGCCAGACAATGTGCCAAATTTTTAAACAGATTGACAGCGAAACAAATATCATGCCTCTCAATTGCAGTGAAAAGCCAAGATATACCCTGACATAAGGCTAGACTGCATGTGGACATGAAGAATAGGCCTTCTTTTTTGGTTGTGCAATTTATGTTCATGAATTTTTAGAATTACTCCCCTTCAAGAAAGAGTACACAGGAATAAGAGACTTAACTCAGTTTCCTATAGGGAATTGCATTTATATATCAAGTACATGTAAGGATAAGGAGCCAAATTGTAATACAATTTACGAACTGCACCACATAATCCGAGCATCAAGAATAGTTTCTTAGAGATAAGGTATTTTCTTTTTCTTAGAGCAACAACCAGCATAATGTCCAACCATATAGACCCAATGCTATTTCTTCAAAAAAAAAAGAAAAAGAAAAGGACAAAAGAAACTACTCAGTCTTTAAAAGACAACTGAGAAGAGGTGAAGGCATACCGTCTCGGCGAAGAGCAATTTCTCTTATACGCCTAACAAGGCCAGTTATTGGATCGCTGAACACCTTTGTTTCCAAATTCCCCTCCAAATATAAAATAGATCTATAACAAAAGAAAAACAGCAGCAACAATCAATATGCAAAATGAATTGATCGATTCAACCACAATTAAAGATAAGAAAATTAGCTGGCATGCAAATACAAGGAACCAACCATAAGAAGCAGATTCTATTGGCAAAAAACAAATGAAAGAAACGTCTCATATTGCGATCATACAACTCAAATTGCTGGTGGACATCACTATCTATTGTACACTTGGATTATGCCACATAACTGATGCATTGGCTTACAAACTTGAAATGCTAAGGCATCAAGGATAGAAACTTAAATGGAAACTCCATCCTGTAAGAGTTGATTTTCATAATGTACAGTGCTTAAAAGCAAAATAAGTGAATGCATTGAGTAATGCAAAATTGATGACAAAAAAAACATGTTGCTTAGATTTATAGTTGTGGCATAAAAATTCTTGATCAAATCTTTGAACATGATCTAAATACTCATGAACCATTACACAACAATTTTAGTTACAGTATCAAACATTCTACACCATTAAGCTTGTTAGAATATAATATAATACCATCAACCCTCACCTAAACTTTGGAGTTTTGATGTAACGGCAGGGACTTTAATATGGTATAAGAGAGAGACCCATGTTCAATTCACACCGGGCACGCATTTAAAAGCAAAATTAAAATAAAAAATATCATAGTGCAAAAGCCCATATTTCGGCCTATAAAAATGGCACTTAACCTGCGGGGGCATATTAGAATATAAACATAATACCCTCAACCCTCACCTTAACTTTGGAGTTTGATGTAGTGATATGGACTTTAATAAAACTACACTACTTGTTATCTGAATTGTTCATCTTGTGTCTACTAGATGAAGAGACAAGAAACTGGTGTCCACTTGATATTTGGTTTTTATGCACTGTAAATGATAGTAGATGAACTTGAACAAAATGTATTTTCAATTTTGTTTTACAATCATTGAATTCGAATAGAAAGGACTTGAGCCAAGTTAATATGATGTGTGGGAAATAAGGAGGGATAAATTGAGGAAAAGACTGTTCTGTCCAAACAGCAAAGCAGTGATATGGTGTTTTAGAAAAATTATAACTAAAATCATGTCTTTGTATGGAAATGTGATTTCAATGGCTATTTGGCTTGTTTTATGCCTTAGAGAAGAATGTGATTCTCTGTTGGGGAATTTTATGATCCTGCCTCTTTGTCAATCTAGGGTAATTTTAGCCTTTAGGACCATTTCATGGTTTCATGAGCTTAAACTGCATGAATTTATAAAGGGAGAAAAAGGTGCATCTATCTGCCAACTATTTTTGAAATGGATGACTCAAAACACATAAAAAGCTAGAAAAATAGACAAGTTCATTTATGATAACTTGAGATAGCATATTGGTTAAAGTGATGGAGAAATTCTTGAGATGGTTTCAATATGTGGGAATAAAATGATGAGTGAGCCAGTTAGGAGAAGTGATAGAATGTGAGTGGAAGGAGTGGCTAGATCAGGGAATATGCTAAAATGAATATGGAATGAGGTAGTAAATGGATATGGTAGTATCTATTTAAGAGAAGAAATGTCCCTTTGAAGAGTTGAATGGAGTAAAGGGCTCATGTAGCTGGCATCAAATATTTTGGATAAATGCTTTCTTGTTGTTGTATCCACATGTCAACTACTTGTCAAGGTCTTATGGCGGAGACCTAGACAAGACTTGGTTTCCAGTTGTAATTAGAGACGCATGATGATAACAAAAGGCCAAGATTCTTCTTTTAGTAATTCCATAAGGCATTATTATCAGCTGGAGTATACATAACATTGAAGAAAGGGCAATATATCCATATTGAATAAACACATCAACCAAAAAAATGAAAAGTGTCTTTCTTCAGACAAAAAAGTGTCATCACAACAGTTCAGCTACAGTCATTTTATGCTAAAGAAATCTTGCAACTTTGCACTTCACCAACCTAGCCCCAGCAAACTAATTTTTTTGCCACAAACAAGTCCTAGAGAAAGATATCAAACCCCCATACATTTCAGGAAAGATCTAAAATGTACGAGATTTGTGGTAAGAAAAAAGAATAGAAAGAAGTGCAGCAGGCAAGGGCTTCTTCCCCAGTTTTTCAATTTTTTCCCTTCCCACTCTTTCTTTTTCTGGAAAGGGATTGTGGAAGTTGGCGTATGTATGACACATGCACACACGCCCGCCTAGTCAAATGGATCACAAAGAATGGACATGTCAAGTTGCCTACGATGGAACTGGTCAAAATCATGATCACTGGATTAAAGTCTATGCCACATCCAACTGTTGCCCATTTGCTGCCAGACAGAAGTTCATTTGCACTACAAAGAAAACTCTTCGCTCATACTTATTATCAATTTCAAAAATTAGTTTCAGTTTAATAAAATAAAATAAACAGGGTGGAAAGCTTTAGAAATGAGTCTGGAAAGAGACATGAACCAAAGCAGTTTCTACTGCATGTAAAAGATTCCCTATCACAGATTCTGGTACAACTTGAAATTGGCATTCAGAATTAGTTTCATTTTCATTTCATTGTCATGCTTGTCCAGTACTAGATTTGTAGCGTATCATACCCTACCAGATCAATGCACAAAGGATGCACCGCAAAATTTATCCCGTTCACAGCAAGACTACTTGTAAATTCATTGTGGAACACTTCAGTTTGGACTTTAGTAAGCAGATTCAGCATCCTCAAAAGTAACAAAACAAATCTACTTAGGTTGCTAACAAATGTACTAAAATCTTTCAAATTTGAGCTTACCCAGGCTTCACGTGTTTAAGAGCGAGATCAGCCAACCTCTCGGGGTACACACTGACGCGATGCCACTGCACCGAGCACCGCTCAGCGTACTCCCTCGGCTCCTCATTGTCCAATGGCCTCCGTTATTCCTGATCCCGCCCGTTCCCAGCGAAAACAACACCACCGTCCGCCCGCTCCTCAGCTGCTTCTGCACCGGCTTCTGCCCCGCTTTACCCACCATTATTGCCTTCAACAAAGGACCCAAAATCCCAAATCATCATCAGCAACCCTAACCTAATCCTATTTAAGAGAAAAACGATAAAAAAAAAAAAACGCGGAAACGAGAAAAAAGCGGCGCCTTTGTGAGAGAATTTACCTTGTACACCCCTGGATCGAGGCCGTTCTCGAGGAGGCGATTGAATGGAGGCTGGTTAGGGTTTCGAGAGGGCTTGGCGCTGGGCTCGGATTCGGGTTCGGATTCGAGATCCGGTTCGGATGCGGGCTCGGAGCTGGAGAAGGGAGTGGTGCAGAAGCGATGGAGGGAGGGTGAGAGAAGAGAATAAGGGTTAGGGTTAGGGTTAGGGTTTTGGAGGGGGCGAGAGAGGAGTCTTCTTGAGAGAGAGGCGAAGGTGGCCATTGAGGGATCCTCGCTTCAGGCTCTGTTCTCCGGAGATTTGAGCTTCTGCAATTTGCTAAACCCTTTCTAAAACCCTAGAAAACGGGGATTTGGTTGTATATCTATTTGATGGTGAATTTTATCCGAATTTTCAATGGTTGCTAAAAGCGTTTTTTAGCGCCCAAAGCAAAGCCCAATAAATCCATCAAATTTGCTGCGTTAACTGGACCAAAGCACATTTTTACCCTGTTATAAAACTAAGAAAGGTTCAGAGAAACGAGAAGAAAAAGTTAAAAGAAATTATTTTAAGCTTGTGTGTTTTTCATTCATTTTTGTAGTTGCAGTGATCAATTTCTGACTTACATCAAGATCAATACATGTGTCCCATCTTATGCTTCTCCCTCAGAGCATGACACGCTTCTTTTCAAGGAATCCACTGCGCTAAGGACCCTCCTCCTGTCAAGAGCATCACTGCCCTGAGATTAACTTTTTCTGTCCCAAGCAAGACGGCCACAACAATATGTTAGGATTTTTTCTTATTTTTCAAGAGGAGATGATAATCTAAGAAACTCCAATTGAGTTGGAGAAGACGATGACTTGAAACAGAAGAAGCAAATCAGGGTGAAGCAATTTCTTTTTCAGGCGATTGCGAGTTTCCTTTTCAGAAGGAATATGAATAGGATTCAATTCCTATTCAATGAAAATTTGTTTCTAATTAAAGAATCTAGAATCCTTGTAGATTAAGGAGATCAACTCCTAATAAGATTGATCAAGATTCTTCAATCATCCAATGATTAAGATCATCTCATACTTCAAATAGGAGTTATAATGTAAAATCCTATAAATAAAAGGTGGTAGCCTACAATTTAGGTGGAGCAGAATATGAGAACAAAGTTGTGATGAACAACAATATAAGGCCCTAAAAAGCCAAGCAGACCCTAAAAAGCCAAGAAAAAGAGGAGCAGGGTGAATGTGCATAGAGAGAAGATATATTCTTGTAATTTAGGCATAGATTCATAGGAAAGGTGTTGCGACTACGACAACAACCTGATGAGGAATCCTTGAATCTCCTAAACACGAAGAACAATCACAAAATCGCACAAATACCAAACACCAGAGAAAGCACACGCAAACAAACAATCTAACGAGGTTCGACCTCAATACCTACGTCCCTGGGGCAATCAAAAGAGAGGTTTATTACTTTTGGAAGAAAATTATAATGCTAGCAGCTTCTCTAATCTCAAGAGAGCTCCAGAATTTTCAGCATTAGCCAAACCCTATAAAAAAAACCCGTATTTATACAACACAGTTTCTAAATCTGCAGTTTCTGCCCGCACCCGCTTGTTGGTCGACCGGGCGGTCGACCGACCCCTTCCACCGGTCGACCGGGCGGTCGACCGGGAGTTGGGTACTTTCAGTCGGTTGACCGGGCGGTCGACCGAGCTCCAACCTCGTGCATGTTGTGCACGTCGGTCGACCGGGCCGGTCGACCGAGCACCTGCTACTGCGGGCAGTCGACCGGACCGGTCGACCGAAACACCGGTTCTGCTGCTGTTTGGCCATTTCCTGACTGCTGCTTCCTTCGTCTTTTGTCATCGACTTCCTCGGCGATCACTCGATGACCCTTCGACGATCCTTGTCAACTTCTTCAACAATACTTCTCTTTCCAACAATTCTCCACCTCGGTGAAGATTCTTCCAAATCTGAGCCGAACTGTCCATCGACTCGAGAGCGGCTGCACCAATGTGAAAATCACCTAGGGGGTGAATAGGTGATAATGCTAATCTAGAAACTAAATGCGGAAGCTAAAACAATTTGCAACACACTTAGTACAACACACAAATGTAGCCGACTTCCCCGTGAAGGGCTCTGGACTAACTCCTCTTGATTCCCCTAGACAAGGGTGAGGTGCTATATGAAGCTTTTGTGGTTAAGTATAAGTGAGGCACACACACAAGCAAGCCAAGCATATAAGGATGATCAATATGAAATAATGCAAGGTACAACACAAGCAATATATGATATGAATGAATGAATTATGCTTTGCACAAAATAAAGAGAGAGAGTTAAGAGATAATGGATCAAACGCAAACACAAAAATATGTTTCGAGGTTCGAGCCCCTAGCTCTACGTCCCCGCCTTCACCGAGAAGGATTTCTAATCCACTAAAGGAGTACCGAACTCCTCTCTTAACCTTACAATGCCACCGAGGCAATACAACCACAATCCACCTCTACCGAAGAGGGATAAGGCCCGTAACCAATAACCAAACTCAATCACCTCTACCGAAGAGGGATACAAACCAATACCACTCCGATCAACCTCTACCAAAGAGGGATACACAAATACAAGGAGGGTTTACAATAAGTGGTTACAAAGACCACAAACTATCTCTTTTCCACAAAACAAAGATCCTAATAGAATAGGATAGAAGATAAGCTCAAGTGTGAAAAAACTAAGTGTTTTGATCAAAGAAATACTCTTGGGAAAATACCAAATAGATATTGAAATGAAGAACAATAAACCAATTTCCCAAAAACCTATTTCCTTTGAAAATAACAAAACACTTAAAACAAACAAAATGAATCTTTTTGCTCTTTAAACTCTTTTGAAAACTTATTTTTAAAACCAGAGAATAGGGAAAAATTAGCTCAGAAAATCTTAACCAAAACCCCCAAGAAATAGGGTATTTATAGCCCAAACAGAAAACTAGCCGTTAGGCTGAACTGTCAGCCTGACAGGCCTGCGGTCGACCGGCCGGTCGACCGCCAACGGTCATAAATATGACCGTTGGGGCTTCCGGTCGACCGCCCGGTCGACCGCCCAGATACAGAGAGCAAGGCTCTCTGGTCCGGTCGATCGGTCGGTCGACTGTCCCACTGTGCTGCCAGACGTGCACAGCTTTGTGCACGTCGATCGACCGCACGGTCGACCGGCCCTTGGTGCGGTCGACCGACCTGGCCTGTCAGCCAGTTCTGGGTCAGAAACTGGGGATAAAATATTTCTAAAAATCTTATAAAAACTTCTAAAAATCTCCAAAAATAGTTTTATCATTTTGCATTGATATATAAACATATGATAAAAATTTCAACTCAAATATCAAGCAATTTGAACTATTTTGTGTTTTAACATTTTTATCAAAAATCAAAACTTGAATTTTATCAAACTTTGATTTTTCAATAGGAAATCTGATTTTTCCTAAAACTCATGAATAAGCATATCAAAATAAGTGTTTAAGATATGAAGCATGTATGTATATTGAACACATCTAATATATATAAAAACCAAGTAAACTTGTTTTGATCTAAACTATTCATGAAAAACCAACATCGGTTAAACTAAAAACCGAAAAAAACAAATATCCATAAAACGTGTGTGTTGTGCACTTGAGCATCAACTATTCTTATCTTTACAAATGGATCTAAACACACTAAACTATGGATACCTAAGTCTTCTTGACGATCTTCCATCTTCAAGTCGACCCGATCCAAAAATCGTGATCCAACGAGCATGGCTATGAATGATCTTGACGCTCGGGCTCGGGAATCACCAAGTGAAGGCTTCCAAACTCCTCTTTTTGAAGCAATCACCAACTAATATCTTGTTACATGATCTGAAACTAAATCACAAGATTATTAGTAAACATAACTATATGAATTAATCATCATCAAAACTAGAGTGGAAGGCCTCCGGGCCAACAATCTCCCCCTTTTGATGATGACAAAACTCATGGAGTTATATATGCATGGAATTAAGTTAAGCTTCAAAGAAGCTCCCCTTAACTCATGCATAAACAAATAAACAATAAATATGCAATGAATGACAATGCATAATCATGCATAAACAATAAAAGGCTCTAGATATCAAATGAAATGTTCAAAAACAAAACATGCTCTAGATACCAATTAAAATTAAACTAAATTAAACTTAATATATGCAAAACATAAATATGCATATATAAAACTCAATCAAACTCAAAATCTTTCTCCCCCTTTTGTCAATCATCAATAAAGGGGTAAAAACAAAACTAAATCAATAAATTTTCTCCCCCTTTTGTCTAAAACAAAAAAATATCAATATAGGGGTGACAATCAATTAAGATATCAATTGAAAATATGTCAAAGTAGCATCTTGATACCAATTGAAAGTAAACATAGATCAATAAATAAATGGTATATGCTATATACATTCATGAAGAGGAAGATGTGAAGCTTCCCTACATAGATACATTACATGAAGGAGGGATGACAAGCCCTAATTCACATAACGTACACTATGCAATGCATAAGAGGAGATGTGAAGCTCCCCCTACACACGTGTACCACATAAAGAAGAGATGTCAAGCTCCTCAATACAAGATACACTCAACATGAATCTATATGTAGAAGAGATGTTAAACTCTCCTTGCATATAGGCAATACAAATCAAAACTTTTATATTTATTTATTTATTTTTTTAAACAAAATTTGAGATACCAATTTTAAAAACATTCAAATAAACATCTTGATATCAAAAGAGAGTATTTTCTTTTTAAGTATATGATATCAATTTAAAATTTTTATTTTCTATCATAAAGCAAGGGAGTGGAGATACAAATACCAATTGAAATATGAAAATCGAATTTTCTCCCCCTTTATGAAATACCAACTAAAATAATGCGTAGGCTCGAAATAAGATACCAATTGAAATTGAATCAATTGAAACAAAGTTAAACTCAAATTAGCATAAACAAAATTTTGTGCTTAAAGATATAGGGATATAATAAGCACAAATAAAACATATATATGTATGAAAAGTTTAATACCAATTAAAATTGATACTATTGGAATTGAAAAACATACATACATACATACAAACATATATGAGTATACAAGAAAGGTCAAAATTGATATCAATTGAAAGAATCCAATGATACCAATTGAAACAACAATAATATCAAAGTATAACTCATATAACCTATCCTCCCAATCATGTTCAAGTTTAAAATGATTTTCAATATAAAGCATACATGAGCATGATCTCCCATCCAACCGCCCTTGAAAGGTAAGGGTTTTCAAAAATAGGTTTGAAAAATATAGTTTGTTTGAAAACTTCTACCATAATGAAGAATACGAATTAGTTAAATGAAAAAACTTGTTAACTAGTACGAAATCCTTCAAGTAAGGAATAAAACAAAAATATTTTTCATAAAAACATGAAATTCACAAAATAGCTAACACTCATAATCAATGAAGCATAAATATAACTCATGAAAACAAAACATGAGTAAATAAGAAATGTGAGTGTACAAATACAATGTGAAGAATATGATCATGAAAGTATTCAATAAACTCAATATTCCTTGAAACATGAAAACATGAAAATCATCAAAACTTATTAATCTTCAGGGTATATGTATGTCCTATACAAACTAAAGTATTCATACATATCCAAACACAACGAGTCCACAAGGATATATGCATAAAGGCACGTGGCTCAAAAGGATGTATATGTATAAACAATAGTTTGGATAAAATAGACATATACATGAAGTTAAACATAAACATATGGAAACATGAAAAACTAAATTTCCATTAAAACGAATTTCATTTCAAGGTATATGTATGATTTGTCAACACAAAAAGTATACATACATATCCCTAAACACAATTGAGTCCATATGTATAGATTTGCATGAAAAGCAAATGACTCAAGGGGTATACATGTATATCTTAAAGTTTGGCAAAATAGACATATACATGAAATGAAAACACATGATCATAAAACAAAACCAAAATGGGAATACAAGTTTAAAATGTATGGATCATCAAATCTAGACTATACTAGCACATCTAATGGGAACAAATAAGCATTCAAGTACAAACATATATAGATTTATTTGTGGCCCATTATATGCACAATATATATCTAATCTTAATGAAAACTAACATTTAAATATATATTCAAATCATGAAGCATAAAATGGGATATAAATCAACATGAAAATATAAACATGATTATTATGAAAATTCACATGTTATTAACCTATGATAAACATGATAGCTAAACAATGGTGAGAACACTAAAATAATGGTCCATATTAAACATGGGTGTCTCAAAGGCTATACATGCATGTCAAGGATTTAATAAACATAGTATTGACATAATAATCTATAAACAACAAAACATGCTATAAACAATAAACATGAAAAGCATGCAAATAAATGGGAGTTAGGGATCGTTACCAAAACCTAGAAGGTAACTCTCCTTGTCTCCAGAACATGGTGGTCTTCCCACCAAACCTTCCCTTGAAAGTGATGCATCCAAATGATTTCCATGAAGCTCGGAACGCATCCACTCCAAGGTACCGCTACTCTCACGTCATGCGAGAGCCCACACCTACATCATAAACAAGAGGGGTGGTCTTTGGTACCCATATCTTATTGGGTCCATGGGGTTAGTCCCTTCTCTAACCCAAACAAAATTCTTTGCTAAATTGAAACATGTATTCTATCATAACAAAATTTAGCAAGGTGGCCCTTACGTCCACAATTTGTACAAGTGTACACATGAGCATACAAGTGATGATGGTGTCCGTGAGGAACATGTGTATGCCGTGGGGGTGTGCATGCATAGATGGAACTTGTTTCTTCCGAAACAAAGATTTCAAACGTGTATGGTTCATGGCACATTGGCTCTCATAGTGGAGCCCAAACAATCCATTTTCTTCTTAATTAAATTTATATCATTTTCAATCAAAAAAGAAGTGGAACATGCAATAGGTGAAGTTATCCTAGCATGGCAAACATGAGAATCAATATTATTTTCAAAACTTCAGTTTTCTTTAAACACATATCTAAATCTTTTGAAATAGAAATAATTTTTATTTTCAAAGATTCATTTTCTTTTACAACAAAATTAACTTTTGAAGTCAAGTTTTCATTTTCTTTAAAACTTTTTCACAATCATTTTTATTTTTCAAAATTTATTTCATTTAAAATAAGATCAAGTTGAGATTTTAATGAATCCCTCTCATTAGAAATCTCCTCGTTTTCTTACAAAACATTGTTAAATCTAGAAAGCAAGTTTTTATTATCATTAACAAGGCCTAGACTTTTCTTTTTCAAAATTTTATATTTTTCAAAATTTTTCACAAACAATAGACAACTCTTCATTCAAAGCATTGGCATCCATATAATCATGATCATCAAATGAAGAGCTAGCACTATCTAGTTGAGTATCCGAATGTACCTCAAGGGAGTCATTCCCTTGGATCATGAAGCATTGAGAGTCGGATTCTCCACTAGTTTCCTCCGGTTGGATCGGCAATTGAAGCTTGGAGGTGGTGGTTGTTGTCAACTTGTTCCACACTGCAAAGGCGGAATCTAGATTAGAAACATGCATAAGATATTCTTTTGAAAGCGTGCTTCTAATGGCCTCAAGGGCTTGTGCATTGGCCCCTATATTCTTGCTATCACTAAGGTAGGATTCCTTGGTAATGGCAAGGTGAACCTTATATCCTAGGGTTTGTAAGTAGATGGACATCCTAGTCTTCCAAACAACAATGTTGGAAGGGTCAAACATAGGTGGGGTCATGAAGTCCATGGATGTAAACTATAAGTGTGCAAACAATCAAATGCAAGCAAGATTAGCAAACAAGGATCTCACTCCTAGGATGTTAAGCCTAAGTATCAGGAGCGTAGGCTCTGATACCAATTGAAAATCACCTAGAGGGGGGGATGAATAGGTGATAGTGCTAATCTAGAAACTAAATGCAGAAGCTAAATAATTTGCAACACACTTAGTACAACACACAAGTGTAGCCGAATTCCCCGTGAAGGGCTCTGGACTAACTCCTCTTGATTCCCCTAGATAAGGGTGAGGTGCTATATGAAGCTCTTGTGGTTAAGTATAAGTGAGGCACACACAAGCAAGCCAAGCATATAAGGATGATCAATATGAAATAATGCAAGGCACAACACAAGCAATATATGATATGAATGAATGAATGATGCTTTGCACAAAATAAAGAGAGAGGGTTAAGAGACAATGGATCAAACGCAAACACAAAGATATGTTTCGAGGGTTCGAGCCCCTAGCTCTACGTCCCCGCCTTCACCGAGAAGGATTTCTAATCCACTAAAGGAGTACCGAACTCCTCTCTCAACCTTACAATACCACCGAGGTAATACAACCACAATCCACCTCTACCGAAGAGGGATAAGGCCCGTAGCCAACAACCAAACTCAATCACCTCTACCGAAGAGGGATACAAACCAATACCACTCCGATCAACCTCTACTAAAGAGGGATGCACAAATACAAGGAGGGTTTACAACAAGTGGTTACAAAGACCACAAACTATCTCTTTTCCATAAAACAAAGATCCTAATAGAATAGGATAGAAGATAAGCTCAAGTGTGAAAAAACTAAGTATTTTGATCAAAGAAATACTCTTGGAAAAATACCAAATAGATATTGAAATGAAGAACAATAAACCAATTTCTCAAAAACCTATTTCCTTTGAAAATAACAAAACACTTAAAATAAACAAAATGAATCTTTTTTCTCTTTAAACTCTTTTAAAAACTTATTTTTAAAACCAAAGAGTAGGGAAAAATTAGCTCAAAAAATCTTAGCCAAAAACCCCAAGAAATGGGGTATTTATAGCCCAAATAGAAAACTAGCCGTTAGGCTGAACTGTCAGCCTGACAAGCCTGCAGTCGACCGGCCGGTCGACCGCCAACGGTCATAAATATGACCGTTGGGGCTTCCGGTCGACCGCCGGGTCGACCGCCCAAATACAGAGAGCAAGGCTCTCTGGTCCGGTCGACGATCGGTCGACCGTCCCACTGTGCTGCCAGACGTGCACAACTCTGTGCACATCGGTCGACCGCACGGTGGACCGGCCCTTGGTGCGGTCGACCGACCTGGCATGTCAGCCAGTTCTGGGTCAGAAACTGGGGATAAAATATTTCTAAAAATCTTATAAAAACTTCTAAAAATCCCCAAAAATAGTTTTATCATTTTGCATTGATATATAAACATATGATAAAAATTTCAACTCAAATATCAAGCAATTTGAACTATTTTTGTATTTTAACATTTTACCAAAAACCAAAACTTGTATTTTTATCAAACTTTGATTTTTCAATAGGAAATCTGATTTTTCCTAAAACTCATGAATAGGCATATCAAAATAAGTTTGTTTAAGATATGAAGCATGTATTTATATTGAACACATCTAATATACAAAAAACTAAGTAAACTTGTTTTGATCTAAACTATTCATGAAAACCAACATCGGTTAAACTAAAAACCGAAAAACCAATATCCATAAAACGTGTGTGTTGTGCACTTGAGCATATCAACTATTCTTATCTTTACAAATGGATCTAAACACACTAAATTATGAATACCTAAGTCTTCTGGCGATCTTCCATCTTCAAGTCGACCCGATCCAAAAACCGTGATCCAACGAGCATGGCTATGAATGATCTTGACGCTCGGGCTCGGGAATCACCAAATGAAGGCTTCCAAACTCCTCTTTTTGAAGCAATCACCAACTAATATCTTGTTACATGATCTGAAACTAAAATCACAAGGTTATTAGTAAACATAACTACATGAGTTAATCATCATCAAAATTAGAGTGGAAGGCCTCCGGGCCAACACAATGTGGTTGCCTACGTACCCTGCCCAAGGGATCAAGCCGTCCGTAGTTCATCCAAATGAGCTTCAGCAAGCTCAAGCTACCTGAAGGACATGGAGCAAAGCTTTGCAATGTGCAAACTTAACTCCCGATACCACCTTAGTAAGCATGTCGGCTGGATTCTCCGAAGTGTGAATCTTCAACAGTTCGATGTCACTCTCTTCTAGAATCTCCTGAACGAAATGGTACCTGACGTCGATATGCTTCGTCCTTGTATGATAGACCTGGTTCCTGGCCAAGTAAATGGCGCTCATACTGTCACAGTGAATCTTCAGCAGATCCTGTTCCACGCCCAAGTCATCAAGCAACCCTTGAAGCCAGATTGCCTCCTTCATGGCCTCTGACATAGCCATATACTCAGTCTTTGTGATCGACAAGGCGACGGTAGACTGCAGTGTGGAGCGCTAACTCACCGGTGCCTGAGAGAATGTGAAAACAAATCCTATTGTCGACCGGCGCTTGTCAAGGTCACCTGCATAGTCTGAATCAACATACCCTATGCACTCTTGCTTTCCAATGGAGTCCTTCTCAAACACTAAACCTACATCAATTGTTCCTTTGATGTACCTCAAGATCACTTCACAGCTTCCAATGACCCTGTCCCAGATCATGCATATATCTGCTCACCATGGAGACTGCCTGTGATAGATCTGGTCTCATACACACCATAGCGTACATCAAGCTACCCACTGCACTGGGATATGGAACGTGGGACAAATACTCACGCTCTTGAACACTCTTCGGAGACATCTTTGCAGACAATTTGAAGTGAGGAGCCATAGGTGTACTTACAGACTTTGTATCCTTGTTGATATTGAACCTCTGTAGTACCTTCTCCAAATAGCCCTTCTGAGTCAAACTCACCCTGCCAACTCTCCGGTCTCTAGTGATCTCCATGCTCAAACCTTCCTAACTTTGCCAAGGTCCTTCATCTCAAACTCTGACGATAGATCCCTTTTCAGAGCATCAATAGCAGATCTCGACCTCGAAGCAATCAACATATCATCTACATAAAGGAGTAGATAGATATAATCACCTGATAGTAGCTTATTGTAGTACACACATGGGTCATAGTGGCTACGTGTGTACTTCTTCCTTCTGATGAAGATATCAAATCGCTTGTACCACTGTCTAGGAGACTGCTTCAATCCGTACATCGACTTCTTCAGTTTGCATACTAATTCTTCCTTCCCTGCAGTCTTGAAACCTGTATGCTGAGTCATGTAGATCTCCTCCTCTAGATCACCGTGGAGAAAGGCGGTCTTCACATCGAGTTGGTCAAGGTCCAACTCATACTGCGCAACCAAGGCCAAAAGAATACGAATTGATGAATGTTTAACCACAGGAGAGAATACCTCATTGTAGTCAGTTCCTTCCCTCTGAGCATAGCCTTTAGCCACCAGCCGAGCCTTGTAGCGCACCGCATCTTCTTGGAGAGATCCTTGCTTCTTAGCATACACCCACTTGCAGCCTATGACCTTCTTCCCTTTGGGCAACTTGGTGAGTTCCCATGTGTCGTTCTTGTAGAGAGATTGCATCTCTTCATTAATGGCCTCTTTCCACATCCTCGCTTTCGAACTGATCTCAGCTCCTCTGAAGGTAGATGGAATAGCCTCCTTAACGACTGGAAGTGCATACGCTACGATCATATCAGTGGTGAGCCAACCTGGTCTCCTAGTGTTCCTCCTTGGTCTTTCAACTGCAGTAGGATCAGGAACATTACCCATGACCTGTTCTTGATCCTGTTCAACATCTTTAGCACCTTCTTCAACTGTTGATCATTGTCCTGTGTCACCTCGGGAATGATCCGAACGGATGCTGATTCCTCTAGAGATGGTGGATCTGCATCAATCTCCACCTGCTGCGATACCTTCTTGGTCTTGCTGGTCTCTACCTGCTGAGAGACCGTAGGCTTCATCAAAGAAGCCTCATCGAAGGTGACATCCCTGCTGAGTATGAACTTGTTGTCCGTTGGATCCCAAATCTTGAACCCTTGATTCCTCGCTTGAAACCGACGAACACACCTTTCTTTGCCCTTGGGTGTCATCTCTGACATGGTAGTAGGCTGGACATCCGAAGACCCGTAGCAAATCATAGTCACCAGAAGCTTTTCCTGACCAAGCTTCAAGAGGAGTTTTCCCCCCTATCGCAGACGGCGGCAACCTATTCATGAGGTAGCATGCATACGCCAAAGCTTCAACCTAAAACTTCTTTGACAGTCCTGCATTGGATAACATACACCGGACCTTCTCTAGCAAAGTCCGGTTCATCCTCTCAGCCACCCCATTCTGTTGCGGAGTCTCTCGTACCGTGAAGTGTCTCTCTATGCCCTCATCAAGGCATAGTTGTAGGAAAGGATCCGATTTGTACTCTCCTCCATTGTCAGAATGGAGGACCTTGATCTTCCTGCCGTAATTCTCTCCAGATTCGCCTTCCACTTCACGAACAGTTCTACGACTTCTCCTTTGTGTCACATGGTGTACACCCAACAGCGCCAAGAAAAATCGTCAATGAACGACACAAAATAATGGTTACCTCCAATCGATGCAGTCTTGGTAGGTCCCCAGACATCCGTGTGAACATAGTCAAGAATACCCTCGGTGCAGTGTGATGCTGTGACGAACTTCACCCTGGTCTTCTTGCCGATGATACAATGCTCACAGACATCCATCTTGCAGGTTTCGGCACCCTTCAGCAACCCTTGGCTCGCATGAGCTTGCATTGACTTCTCTCCTGCATGTCCCAGCCTCATATGCTACAACCGGGTTGAACCTTCCTTTGGACTGGTAGAAGCCTCCACTTGCCCTATCACCGTACTATCCTTCAAGTAGTATAGGTTGTTCCGGCGATCGGCCTTCAACACCACCATCGAACCTTTTGTCATTCTAAGGACTCCTTCCTTAATAGACACCCCAAGGCCCAATGACTCCAAAGCTCCTACGGAAATCAGGTTCCTCTTCAACTGAGGTATGTACCTCACTTCTTTCAGCTCCCTCACAATCCCATCAAACATTCTGATTGGAATAGTACCAACACCCTCCATGATGCACGGATGATCATCGCCCATGACGACCGAACCCCTCCAGCTTCTCAAAACTGGTAAACCAGTCCCGATTAGGGCATACATGGTATGTTGCACCTGTATCTAAGATCCACTCGTTTTCACCTGAGTATCCTATGATGGGAGTTGTAACTGAAAAAGAGAACAACAAATCTGAGTCTGATCCATCTGCCTGTGATTTACTGCTAGGAGTGTTAACCACCTTTGCGAGATTTGCCTCAGACTTTGATTCTTTATTCTTTCTCTTGAACTTCGGACAGTCCACCTTCCAGTGCCCAATCTCTCTGCAGAAAGCACACTGATTCCTTTTGAGATCCCTGAAACCCGGCCTGGACTTTGATCTTCCTCTCACCTCCTTGCCCTTCCTCGATGAACCCCTGCCTCTTACTTCCAGTGCCTCCGCCGATAAGCTTGACTGAGAAGGATGTCTCTCCTTCTTCCTCGTCTCATAACTTGTCAGTGCAGACGACACCTCATGGTAGTCCAACGTCTGCCTACCATTGATAAAGGTCAGTGTGAATGTCTCATACTCCTCCTCTGGGAGTTCAAAAAGATGATCGCCTTGTCCTCCTCTTCTACAATGACATCCACGTTCACCAAATCTGTAAGAAGTTTCGTCCCCTTCTTCATCTGAAATCTGTACAGCTTACTCTTAAGCTGCAACCTTGACTCAACACTCTTCGTCAGGTATTTCTTCTCAAGGGTTTCCATAGATGCTTCGCCGACATCTCATATTGCGTAAGATATTTTATGTCTTGCGACAAACATGAACGAATCAACCCACACGCGGACCTGTTCATCTTTGCCCACTCTTCATCAGTGGTCGTGCTCCTCTTCTTCTCCAGTAGGAGAATATCCTCGAGGTTCGATGCAATCAGGGCATCCATAACCTCACATCTCCACATCCCGAAATTATTTGTGCAATTGAACTTGACTACATCAATCCTCGGATGAGGATTCATGGTCTTAACCGAAGCAATTTCTTCTGCCATTTAGATTACTTGATCCTCTATCTATGCGGAAAATCAATCAACTGGAAATAGATCACTACTTCGATAAAAATTCGATTTTTACCTTTTCCTTGAAACCCTAGATTGAGTTTCTCACGGATCTACTCCACCACAGATTCCACAAGCCCTCCTCGCGTCCTCCTGAGATCGACACACGATCCCACGAACACGAATACCTCTGATCTGAGATCGACACACGATCTCCACCGAATCAGATCCCGAGCCCTCTGAATCTCCAGACAAATCCCAAGCGAAACCTGGGAAGCTCTGATACCACTTGTTGCGACTACGACAACAACCTGATGAGGAATCCTTGAATCTCCAAGTACGAAGAATAATCACAAAACCGCACAAATACCAAACACCAGAGAAAGCACACGCAAACAAATAATCTAACGAGATTCGGCCTCAATGCCTACGTCCCCGGGGCAATCAAAAGAGAGGTTATTACTTTTGGAAGAAGATTACAATGCTAGCCGCTTCTCTAATCTCAAGAGAGCTTCAGAATTTTCAGCATTAGCCAAATCCTAGAAAAAAACTCGTATTTATACAACACGGTTTCTAAATATGCAGTTTCTACCCGCACCCGCTTGTCGGTCGCCGGGCGGTCGACCGACCCCTTCCACCGGTCGACTGGGCGGTCGACCGGGTGCCCAACAGAGAGTTGGGTACTTTCAGTCAGTCGACCGGGTGGTCGACCGAGCTCCAACCTCGTGCATGTTGTGCACGTCGGTCGACCAGGCCGGTCGATCGAGCACCTGCTGCTGCGGGCGGTCGACCGGACCGAAACACCTGTTCTGCTGCTGTTGGTCATTTCCTGGCTGCTGCTTCCTTCGTCTTTTGTCATCGACTTCCTCGGCGATCACTCGACGACCCCTCGACGATTCTTGTCAACTTCTTCAGCAATACTTCTCTCTTTCCAACAAAAGGTGATTACTCTTATGTCTTCAAGAGGAAGGTTAGATCTCTTTATCTCAAATTTATTAATAAAGCTCTCTCAAGTTCTCTCCCCGTGAAAGTAGGCCAAGTTTGAGCCGAACCACGTTAAATTGTGTGTTCTTCTTCTTATATCTTTTAATATTTATCTTATGCGCTCGAGCTAATTGATCACATGGCGTGCTTGAGGTCGTCGGTGGGGATCTTATATCTTCCAACTATTGGTATCATAGTAAGTATGGTATCCCAGGCTATGCACACAATAATTGGTATCGAGGATATCAATTTTGTAATAACAAATGGTATCAGAGTTGATGGTGTTCGTTCAAGACTCGAGTGTTCTAAATGAAGAAGAAAACGTCAAATCGACGGAGTTCGCAAAGGCATCAAGATGAAGAAGACAATAAGAAAGTTCAGATTTGTTCTAAGGTAAAGATCAATGACTTTTGAAGTATATTGATCAAAGTGGAGTTGTCAAGGCTCAATGATGCTCAGATCTGAACACGGTAGACGTAGATGTGATGATCGGATCATCGCCATTGGTGGATGGCAAGACATAAGTCGACGAGCTCACAGAGGCATCGCATAAGGCATCCCATGGAGGCTTACTGTGACAGCAAGTCAAAGGGGGAAAAAACAACAGAGGGTGACGAAGATGATCAACGAACGAGATTGATCGAAAGGCAGATCGTGCTCATAGTCGGATTCAGACGATCAAGATATCGAACCCTATGTTTTTCGGCATTCTGGATGCAATGGTGAGTGCAAATCGAGGAGATTCTAAGATTTGGTATAGGTTCTGTACTATTCAGTAAAGAAATCAACGGAGATCATGGTCAAAGTTACGACAGACTAGTCGTGACACGGTGAGATTATTGCATGCATTGGTGGATCTGTTAGGTTTGAAGATCATCAAGAGCAAGGTAGTAGATTTGGCAAACATTAATGCAGTGGTGGATGTCAGCCCTGATTGATGGAAGAAAGACCATAGCAAAGTGTGACTGGAAGGCCCGGTAAGACCATGTCAGTTATGAAATCACAAGAGGGGGGGTGAATAGGTGATAATGCTAATCTAAAAACTAAATGCGGAAATTAAAACTAATTTGTAACTACACTTAGTACAACCAACGAGTGTAGCCGAATTCCCCGTGAAGGGCTTTAGACTAACTCTTCTTGATTCCTCTGAATAAGAGTTAAGGTGCTATATGAAGCTCTCGTGGTTAAGTACAAGTGAGGCACACAAACACAAGCCAAGCATATAAAGATGATAAGCAATATGAAATAATGCAAGGCACAACACAAGCAAATATGATATGAATGATATGAATGATGCACAACACAAATAAAGAGAGAGGGTTAAGAGACAATGGATCAAATGCAAACACAAAGATATGTTCCGAGGTTCGAGCCCCTAGCTCTACGTCCCCGCCTTCACCGAGAAGGATTTCTAATCCACTAGGAGTACCGAACTCCTCTCTCAACCAATACAATGCCACCGAGGCAATACAAACACAATCCACCTCACAAAGAGGGATAGGCCCTTAGCCAACAACCACGAATCACCTCTATCGAAGAGGGATACAAACCAACACCAACTCCACCTCACCAAGAGGAAGTAAACCAATAACCTCTACCTCTACCAATGAGGGAGCAAACACCAACCCAATCCACCTCTACTAAAGAGGGATACAACAAGAAAGGGTTTACAACTTGGTGGTTTTCTCAACCACAAACAATTTTCCCACAAATAAGTGATCCTAATAGAATAGGATAGAAGATAGCTCAAGTGTGGAAAACAAGAGTTTGGAAAACAAAAACTCAAAGAAAAAATACTTGGGAAAACTCTTTGTAAAAGATAGAAATGAAGAACAATACAAATCTCCCAAATTTCTATTTTCTTTGATTTTTCCAAAGCCCTAAAACAATATAAAGATAGATCTTTTTAAGCTCTAAACACTTTTGAAAACTTGTTTTAAACACCAAGGAAAGAGAGAAATTTTAGCTCTTGAAATCTTAACCAAAAACTTAAAGCAATGGGGTATTTATAGCCCCAAAACAAAACTAGTCGTTAGGCTGATTTTTCAGCCTGTAACGGCTGGCGGTCGACCGCCAACGGTCATAAATATGACCGTTGGAGGAACCCGGTCGACCGTCCGGTCGACCGCCCAAAAACAGAGAGCAAAGCTCTCTAGCCGGTCGACTGACCAGTCGACCGATCCCTGTGCCTGGCCAACGTGCACAAGTATGTGCACGTCGGTCGACCGACCGGTCGATCGACTCTAGAATCCGGTCAACCGGACCGGTCGACCGCTAGAGCCTGGCAGGCAATAATTTAGTTTAGAAAAACTTGTTTAAAAATATTCTAATAAATCACATTAATCTTCTAAAAATCCATAAAAATAGTTTTATCATTTTTCATTGATATATAAACATGTGATAAAAATTTCATCACAAATATCAAACATTTTGAATCATTTTTGTGTCTTACAAATTTTATCAAAAACTAAAAACTGTATTTTTCCAAACTTTGATTTTTCAAGTAAACTTTATCCAAAACATATCCAAGTACAAAAACATAATACTTAATCATTATAAAGCATGTTGCATATGGACATAGGTCCAATATACATGAAACATATACATATCATTGTTTTTGTCTTTTAATTCCAAAATATGTTTTGTTAAAAATACAAAACACATGAAAAGACATCTCAACATAAGTTTGTCTAGGAAATTAAGCATGCATGTATATAGAACACATCTAATATACATAAAACCATGTAAACTTGTATTGATACTATCTATTCATGAAAACCAATATCGGTTAAACCAAAAACCGAAAAACCGAATCCAAAACATGAAACGTGTGTGTATTGTGAACTTGAGCATATCAACTATCTAATCTTTACACATGGATCTAAAACACACTAAACACTAGGATACCTAAGTCTTCTTAAGGAACACCGTCTTCAAGGTGACTCGATCCAAACCGTGATCCACGAGCTAGACTCCAACGAGTGCTATGTATGATCTTGATGCTCGGGCTCCGGAATCACCATGTGAAAGCTTCCAAACCATCTTGTTGAAGTAATCACAAACTAATATCTTGATTAATGATCTGAAACTAAACATCACAAGATTATTAGTAAACATAACTACGTGAGTTAATCATCATCAAAACTAGAGTGGAAGGCCACTGGGCCAACAATCTCCCCTTTTTGATGATGACAAAACTCATAGAGTTATATATGCATGGATTAAAGTTAAGCTTCAAAGAAGCTCCCCTTAACTCATACATAGAAGAAAACAACAAATATATGCAATGAATATAAACATGAGAATGCATAGATATGCATAAAATATTGAAATGCATATAAACAGGCTCTTGATACCAATAGATATGCATAAAACAATGAACCATCGTCTTAATAGCAATTAAATGGTAAAACTCTAGTAAAGCTCTTGATACTAAAATAAAAACATGTTCTTTAAATAAAGCTCTTGATACGAATTAAATGTTCTTTTAAATAAAGCTCTTGATACCAATTAAATGACAAACTATACCAATTAAATGACAAACTAATAAATAAAAAATATGTTTCTAGATAAACAAAACATGCATATAAAAACATGCATATAAACTCAAATAATTATCCCCTTTTTATCAATCATCAACAAAGGGTCAAAGTAAAAACAAATCAATAAATTCTTCTCTCCCTTTTTGTCTAAAAACAAAAATGATGTAAATAAGGGGTGACAATTAATTAAAATACCAAAAAAATATGTCAAAGTAGTGCATCTTGATACCAATTGAAAGGAAACATAAAAACATTGATACCAATTTTAAGAAGCAAAAGCATCTTGATACCAATTAAAAACATTCAAATAAACATCTTGAAATCAATAAAAAGTATTATTCTTTTTAAGCATATGGTACCAATTGAAATTATAATATTCTACAATTTTTAATTCATTTTCTATCATAAAGTAAGGGAGTGGAAATCTAGGGAAAACAAAATGCCAATTGAAAGATAAAATATGAGTTTTCTCCCTCTTTATGAAATACCAATTGAAATTATGCAAAAACTTGTATTGGCATAACAATTGAAAAACTAATTAATTGAAATATGATATTCATTAAAAATTCAAGCTTTAGCATAAACATATATATATGTATGAAAATTATATACCAATCGAAATTGATACTATAGGAAATGAAGGCATGCATACATACAAATATATGAGTATACAAAAATGTCAATATTGATACCAATTGAAACACAAATAATATCAAGTGTATATCTCATATCTTACGAAGAATCCCGCGACTAGTTAAATGAAAAACTTTTAAACTAGTACGAAATCCTTCAAGTAAGGATAAAACAAAAATATTTTTCATGAAATACATGTAAATCACAAGGCACTAAACACTCAAAATCAATGAAGCACATATTATACTCATGAAAACACAATCATAAGAAACATTTAAAAGAGGTGAGTGTACAAGTGTTAGGTGAAACATGGCATCATGAAAAATGTTCAATTAAGCTCAATTTGAATTCCTTTAAACATGAAAACATGAAAAACTATATTTTCATTTAAAACAATTTATACTTCAAGGTATATGTATGTCTAATACAAACTAAAGTATACATACATATCCAAAACACAACGAGTCCACTAATGTATATGCATGAAGGCACGTGGCTCAAAGGATGTATATGTATAAACAATAGTTTGGACAAGATACACATATACATGAAGTTAAACATAGAAACATGAAAAACATGAATAAAATAGGAATACAAGTTAAATGCATGAATCATCAAAACTAGACTATACTAGAACATCTAATGGGTACAAATAGGCATGTAAGCACAAACATATAAAGATCTATTTGTGGCTCACTCTATGTACAAGTATATATCCTAGTCTTAATGAAAACTAACATTTAAACATAAATTCAAAACTTAAAGTATAAAACAAGAAATAAATCAACATGATAAGCATAAAAACGATCATTATGTAAATCCACATGCTATTAGAGTTATGATATACATGATAGCTAAACATATGCGAGAACACAAAAATAATGATCCATATTAAACATGGGTGTCTCCAAGGCTATATATGCAAGTCAAGGATCTAATAATCATGGCATTTTCATAATAATCTATAAACAACAAAACATGCTATAAACAATGAACATGAAAAGCATGCAAATATAAACGGGAGTTAGAGATTGATACCAAAACCGATGAGGGCACCTCTCTAGATCTCCAAACCAAGGTGGTCCTTCCACCAAACTTCCCTTGAAAGTGATGCATCCAAATAATCAACATGAAGCTTGGAACGCATCCACTCCAAGGCACCATAACTCTCACGTTATGCGAGAGCCCACACCTACATCAAATACAATAGGGGTGGTCTTTGGTACCCACACTCTTTTGGGTCCATGGGGGTTAGTTCCTTTCCTAACCCAAACAAATTCGTTTGCTAAATTAGAAACATGTATTCTACAATAACAAAATTTAGCAAGGTGGCCCTTATGTCCACAATGTGTACAAGTGTACACATGAGCATACAATGTGTGATGGTGGTGACCGTGAGTAGCATGTGTATGCCGTGGAGGGTGTTCATGCATAGATAGAACTTGTTTCTTTTGAAACAAAGATTCCAAATGTGTATGATTCAAAACACATTGGCTCAAAGTGGAGCCCAAACAATCTACACTCTTCTTAAGTATGGATATATCATTTTCAATTAAAGAAGAAGTGTGGCATGCAATAGGTGAACTAGATGAAGCTATCCTAGCATGGCAAACATGTGAATCAATATTAATTTTTAAAGATTCATTTTTCTTTAAACAAACATCTAAATCTTTTGAAATAGAAATTATTTTGTTTTTCAAAGAATCATTCTCATTTACTACAAAATCAACTTCTGAAGACAATTTTTCATTTTTCTTCAAAATTATTTCACAATCATTTTTATTTTTCAAAAATTCATTTTCTTTTAGGGCAAGTTCAAGTTTAGATTTCAATGAATCCCTTTCATTTGAAATCTCCTCTTTCTCTTGCAAAATCACACCAAGTTTAGAAGACAAATTTTCATTTTCTTCATTTAATGCAAAAGTCTTCTTTTTCAAGAGATTATACTTTTCTATCAATTTTTCACAAACAATAGAAAGTTCTTCATTTAAAGTGTTAGGATCAACATGCTCATTACTAGAAGAACAAGCATCATCACAATCTAGTTGAGATTTCGAATATACCTTAAGGGAGTCATTCCCTTGGACTATGAAGTATTGAGATTCGGATTCTCCACTAGATTCTTCCTCTTGTTAGATTTGCAATTGAAGCTTGGAGGTGGAGGTGGTCAACTTGTTCCACACTGCAAAGGCGGAATCAAGGTTAGAAACAAGCATAAGATATTCTTTGGTTAGCGTGCTTCTAATAGCCTCAAGGGCTTGTGTATTAGCCCCTACATAATTGCGGTTACCAAGATAGCATTTCTGTAATACCCCTCTCCCGGAATACGTACTTAGTTACGTACTCAGTCTTCCGATCGTATTTTCCGATTTACCTTCCGTATTTGACCGATTTTAATTTCAAATATCATTTTCCAATATTTAAGATTTTATGAGATTTTCTGGAATTTTCTGGAATTAAAATGAATTTCTTCAAAAACGGTGTCGGCCAGTGCCGCTGACCGATTCCCGAATTTTTATCTCCCAAACTGTTAGGAATTTTTAGAAAGTCCCTTAGACTTTATTACTTAGAATCATATTTCTTACTTATACACTTTTTCTGAGAATTTTATAAATTTATGAAATTCTTTCGGAGTCGGTAAATAACTGATTCCGGGATTTTTAATTAAAATCTATACAGTATTTCTTCAAACGAATTTCACCATGAGTCTTCAAATATTTTTCTTGATTTTTGGTAAAATTTTCAGACCAATCCGAGATACTTGAATTTCGGACATTTTTTCAATTATTGCAAAATTCCAATTCCACTTCATTTCCACCTCATTTCCCACTCACCTCCCACCTAACCCCACTCACTCTCTCTCTCTCCCATGGCCGGCCAAGTGGCCAAGGAGAGGACACTCACCTCACCCCCTTTTTACACAAAACCCCCCTCTCAATTGCATTATTACACCTCCTTCACAAAATCCCCATCTTATATATAGCTTTTCATTTGCAATTTACCTTTTTTCTCCTTCACTTCAAGCAAAAGAGAAAACTCTTTCCCAAACCCTCTTCTACTCAAAATGAACCCTAGCTCCAAGGACACTTCAAGACTTTTCCCTCCAGCCCAAGCAACTGAATTGAAGCTTGGATCGTGGCTCACTTCGTCGCCAAGGATCTCATAGGTGCCTTTGACGACTACCCGTTTCCCGGACTCGTAGAGCTTCGATCTAACGGTTCCAAGTGACTATTTCACTCACCAAGACTTGAATTAGCCCTAGAACACTTGTATCTACACTCCTTGTACACCTAGGTCACCTAAAAACCATGATTTGGACCATCAAACACACTTCCAGAAATTCTGTTCTGTTCACTGTTTTTCCCCACGATTAGTCGACTTACCCTAAGAACTAGTCGACTAGAACACTTAGCTGAAACTTAGTTTTTCTGGAAAACACAGTATTAGTCGACTTACCCCAATTATCAGTCGACTAATCTTTTCTGGACATAAATCTCAACTCTCTGGAAATCAATATTAGTCGACTCCTGAATCCCCCTAGTCGACTAATCCTCCCTGGACCAGAAATCCAACTTTCTGCATCAACAAACTTAGTCGACTTAAGTATCCATTAGTCGACTAATAGTTCCCTGTTAGTCGACTACCCTTACAACCCTAGTCGACTAACTTTCCCTGAAACAGAATTCCAACTCCCTGTATCCCTGTTTTAGTCGACTAACCCAGACTGTTAGTCGACTAAAAGCCCCTATTAGTCGACTAACCCTTACCCCTAGTCGACTAATTCTGACTGTGTGTCATAGTTAATTTCTGTTCTGAATTTGGTTCTTATGCTTGTTACATGTGTACTATATCTTGCTTGTTCATGCTTCAATACTGGCACTACATGATCTATTACTGAATGAATGTATCTCTTAATGCCTCATGACTTGCTATTGCATATACTCGTTTCATGACATGTTAAATAGTAATATCACCACTTATCATGCCATCTCTTAAAACTAAGTATGATACACTTGACCTTTACATAAAAAGCACCAACTTACATATGGGTCGGGGGGAAATATGCGGAATATCGATATGTGTTCGTGTTTACAGTGGTTTTAGGTATATTGTACAATTACTGTTCCGGTCTTACCTGTGGTACTCCAGGGGACCGAGGGGAGTGCTTGCTCCCTTTCCTGTTTACTGTCATGACAAGGGCATACATAAGTCCCTCCTGTTTAGCCTTGCGGCAGGTTCCGTCTTCAAGCAACGGAACAATCCTGGGCCGTGGTCCCGGGTATGCACGGGACCCACTGTAAACATAGTTCGTCGATACAACCGCTGTTTCCAATAACAACCTTGTTTCACCAGGATATGGATCTATGTGCTCTGGGACGCTGGGTCACATAGCTAGATATCACGGTAAGACAAGTAATAATAATAAGACGTTAATTGTAGATTTGTTGCATATGATCTTACCTTATTGAGTTTACATCGCTTGTTATTCATTGCTATTTATTGTAACTTCATTGCCTTTAGTCATGATCCTTATGTCACTTGACTATCTTTTATTTGTTATTATATGTCTTGACCCTTTGGATTTGCATATTCAGATTCTGAGGCTTGGAACGAAGTGGAGCCTTCCACAGAGGACCGGGCCTATCTTTCTGAGCAGGCTGACCAGCTCTAGTCTCATCGTGCCGACTCTTCCTTTTGGTTCACGGGATCTCCATCCATTTCGTGAGCATTTTTGTATTTTTGGTTGTATAGGATTCATTTTGGACTTGGGTTGTGATAAAGGACACTTGTAAAGTGATTTTGCTTATCATAACTTGTATAACTTTGTATTTATCTTTTGTAAGTTGGCATATGAATATACCACGCTGTGTGTTGTACTCTGATACTTGTTGTACTTAAGGCTTAGCGTATATACGTGGGGGCACCATCTGACCTACGTATATGCGTTGCAGTGACGTTCCCGTATCATTGGGATCGGGGCGTTACAGGTTGGTATCAGAGCCTAGGCTCTCAAACCTAAAAGTACAACCAAGTGGCAAATTCTAGTGATTTGCTAATGCCAACTACAATGTACAAAGTTATATAGTCCTTCTTGACTTCGTCCTTGATTCATTCCTCGTATCCTAAACTCCTTCCCTTTGTTTCCAATTCCAGATCTTATCCCTTTCGGTATGGAGAGACGTTCGGGTCGCAACAATGTCGGGCAAGTACCGAATGGACCCGTAGGAGGAGAGGGTGCTGATATCCTGAGGATCATTCAGACTATGCTGGGAAACCAGCAACAGCAGATGGAGAATCAGCATCAGCAGACTGAGCTCCTCAGGCAGGAGTTGGCAGCCCCGAAGGAGCAGAAGCCGGGGAACATCTCAGACTTCCGACGGCTACAGCCGGCCGTATTCACGGGAGTCGAGAGGCCATTGGAGGCTGAACAGTGGTTAACAGACACCACCGATCTGCTGAACGCCGCCAGGGTGCCTAAGGAGAACCAAGTGGAGGTTGCCAAGATCCAGCTGAAGGACATAGCCAGGACTTGGTGGCTTGCAGAGGAGGCTCGCTTGGAGAAACCTATCTCTTGGGATACTTTCTCCAAGGGCTTCTACAGTCGTTTCTTCCCCGCCACTGCTCAGAAGGACATGGAGGAGCAGTTCATCAGGCTTCAACAGGGGGATAGATCCGTAGATGAGTATGCTGCAGAATTTCTCAGGTTGAGTCGCTTCGCCCCGTACATGATAGCAGATGAGGAGCAGAGGGCAAGCCGGTTCCAGCAAGGTCTGCAAATGGACATTCAGATGTTCCTAATGCCCCATCATCTGAAGACCTATGCAGAAGTTCTCACCAGCGCTCGAGAGGTGGAGCGTGGGTTTGAGAAGAAGCAAGGAGATCAGAGGAAGGACCAGGCCATGAAGAGGCCGTTTGTACCGGTGGGCAGAGGAGGACCATCCAGAGCAGCGAAGGTCCAGGCCAGGCAACCATTCAGGGCAGTTCCTTACCAGGTGGCTCGACCAGGTCTTATCTGCAATTTCTGCCAGAAGCCAGGACACTCCCAGCAGAATTGCCGGAGGGCAAACGGATGGTGTTTGGTGTGTGGAGCACGAGACCATGCCGTGGAGACCTGTCCGCACAGGAGGATGGGATTTGCTAACCAAACCTTGCCGGCACCTCAGGGGCAGAATGTGCAGAGGGTACTACCAGGGCCAGTTGGGCAGAGGCATCAGGGACCAGTGATGAGGAGAGCCCTTCCCCTTCCTCCACCGCATGTTGCTCGCCCAGTGCAGGGAGGAGCCCGGACAGCAGCAGGGCGTGGCAGAGGTCAGGCCTACAACCTGACAGCAGAGGAGGCTGAGGCTTCTGAGGAAGTGATTTCAGGTAACATCAGAGTTCATTCAATACCTGTTCTCGCTCTCTTCGATTCAGGTGCATCCCACTGTTATATCTCCGATCATTTTGTGGCTTTACATTCTATACCTGTTAAGGCTTTAGACCGCAAATGGGAGATAAGTACAGGGAATGGGGTAGTTGTATCTTCTAGAGTTTGTGCTGACTGTCCAGTGGAGCTTTGTGGGAAGATCTTGGCCATAGACATGCTCGTACTAGACACCAAAGGGTACGACGTAATCTTAGGCATGACCTGGCTCAGTCAGTACTATGCAGTGATCGACTGTAGAGGGAGGAGGATCAATTTCAGAATCCCTCATCAGCCGGAGTTCCAGTTTAGTGGAGAGGTGAAGCCTGCTAAGAAGAAGATTCAGATGACCACTTCGGAGGTTCAGAAGGGAGTGCCAGTGTGGGATGAATTTCCAGGAGTCTTTGCTGAGGTCTCAGGGCTTCCACCGGAGAGGATAATTGAGTTCTCCATTGATACAATTCCAGGAGCAGCTCCTATATCCAAGGCTCCGTACAGGATGGCACCGACAGAGTTGGAGATCTTGAAGAAGCAACTACAGGAGTACTCAGACAAGGGGTTGATTCGGCCAAGCATTTCACCATGGGGAGCTCCAGTGCTCTTGGCAAATAAGAAGGATGGTGGTAAGAGGCTTTGTATTGATTATAGGGAGTTGAACAAGGTCACCATCAAGAACAAGTATCCCTTGCCCCGGATTGATGACTTGTTTGATCAGCTTCATGGAGCCCGTGTATTTTCTAAGTTAGATTTGCAGTCGGGTTACCATCAGCTGAGGGTGAGGAAGGAGGATGTTCCGAAGACGGCATTTAGGACCCGATATGGCCACTATGAATTTCTGGTTATGCCTTTCGGAGTCACAAATGCCCCTGCAGTTTTCATGGACTTGATGAATCGAGTGTTCTCTCCTTACCTGGATCAGTTTGTAGTTGTATTTATAGATGACATCCTGATCTATTCAAGGAATGATAAGGAGCATGCCGAGCACTTGAGGATTGTGTTGCAGACTCTTCAGCAGGAGCAGCTTCATGCCAAGAGGAGCAAGTGTGAATTCTGGTTGGACAGCATAGCTTTCCTTGGACACATAGTTTCAGCAGAAGGAATTTCAGTTGATCCTAGTAAAGTCCAGGCAGTGAAGAATTGGCCAGTTCCGAAGACGGTGACTGAGATAAAGAGCTTTCTTGGACTAGCCGGATATTACAGGCGCTTTGTCCAGGATTTCTCTAGACTTGCAGCTCCGTTGACCAGGCTCACCAGAAAAGGGGAGAGATACATATGGACAGAAGAATGTGATGCAGCATTTGAGCAGTTGAAGCAGAGGCTTATTTCAGCTCCAATCTTGAGGACTCCTTCAGGAAGAGGAGGGATGGTCATTTTCTGTGATGCATCAGGTAAAGGCCTGGGGTGTGTACTTATGCAACGTGATCATGTTATAGCATATGCATCTAGGCAATTGAAGCCTCATGAGAGGAATTACCCAACTCATGACTTGGAGTTGGCCGCTGTGGTATTTGCTTTGAAGATCTGGAGACACTACCTTCTGGGAGACAAAGTGTTGATATACACAGATCACAAGAGCCTCAAGTATATTTTCTCGCAGAAGGAGTTGAATATGAGGCAGAGGAGGTGGTTGGAGCTTATGGCGGACTACGATATTGACTTGCAGTATCATCCAGGCAAAGTTAATACCGTTCCAGATGCACTGAGCAGGATGCCAGAGAACAGAGTGCTAGTCCACCTTACTCAGCAGAGGGAATTGATTCGAGATTTCATCAGATTGGATTTGATGTTGGTGCAAGGAGGTGATAAGGCAGGGCAGCTTATGACTTTACAGATCCAGTCATCATTGATAGAGGAGATCAAGGGAGCTCAGAAAGAGGACCCCAGATTACAGACATTCAGAGCTCAGGTGGAGGCTGGTTTGAGGACTGATATCTGTATCCATCCAGATGGTGCATTGTATTTTGGGGATAGACTTTGTGTTCCCAAGGGAGAAGTCAGACAGAAGATTTTGGAGGAAGCACACAGTTCAGCTTATTCTATACACCCTGGGGGGAACAAGATGTATCAGGACCTGAAGAAGCACTTTTGGTGGAATGCTATGAAGAGAGAGATAGCCCAGTTTGTTGCCAAGTGCTTGGTTTGCCAGCAGATAAAGATCGAGCATCAGAGATCAGCTGGACTTCTTCAACCTTTGCCGATACCCGAATGGAAGTGGGAGCACATCACCATGGATTTTGTGACGGCATTGCCTCGGAGTCCCAAAGGTAATAATGCGGTGTGGGTGATAGTTGATCGCCTCACCAAGTCAGCTCACTTCATACCATTCAGGGTAGGCCAGTCGACAGAGGTTTTGGCAGATAAGTATATGAAGGAGATAGTTCGTCCGCATGGAGTTCCAGTTAGTATTGTATCAGATAGAGACACCAGATTCAGATCTCATTTCTGGGAAAGTCTCCAAGAGAGTCTGGGAACTCGTCTGAAATTCAGTACTTCATACCATCCTCAGACAGACGGACAATCTGAGAGGACTATCCAGATCCTTGAAGATATGTTGAGGGCTTGCATGATTGACTTCGGAGGATCGTGGGAAGATCATCTTCACTTGGCTGAGTTTTCATATAACAACAGCTATCAGGCAAGTATTAAGATGGCACCCTTTGAGGCATTGTATGGTAGGAAGTGCCGATCACCGATTTGTTGGGATGAAGTCGGTGAGAGGAGTCTTTTGGGACCAGAGATCCTGATGCAGGCGACAGAGAAAGTCAGGGTTATCAGAAATCATCTCAGGGCTGCTCAGAGTAGACAGAAGAGTTGGGCAGACACTCGGAGGAGGCCATTGGAATTCCAGACCGGAGATCATGTGTTCTTGAAGATATCACCTACCAAGGGTGTAATCCGGTTCGGTTCACGTGGGAAGCTAAGTCCGAGGTATATTGGCCCATTCGAGATCCTGGATCGTGTGGGAGATGTGTCCTATAGATTGGCATTACCGCCATCTTTGTACGGGGTGCATAATGTCTTCCACGTGTCTCAGTTGAGGAAGTATGTCAGGGATGACGGCCATATTCTGGACCATTCCGAGCTGGAGCTACAACCGGATCTTTCATACCAAGAGCAGCCGTTGGCCATTCTGGATAGGAGTGTCAAGACACTGAAGAACAGAGCTATTCCATTGGTATTGGTGTCATGGAACAGGCATGCGCCAGGGGAGGCCACTTGGGAGCGTGAGGACGCTATCCGGGAGCGTTATCCTCAACTTTTCACATCTTGATTGGGTAAGACTCTTTTCTTCTACTCTCTCTACCGTTATCTTTCCTTGTATCCGTATCTATCTGTTGCTTTTCCTGTTATCTTTCACCTTATGAAATTTCGAGGACGAAATTTTTGTAAGGTGGGTAGATTGTAATACCCCTCTCCCGGAATACGTACTTAGTTACGTACTCAGTCTTCCGATCGTATTTTCCGATTTACCTTCCGTATTTGACCGATTTTAATTTCAAATATCATTTTCCAATATTTAAGATTTTATGAGATTTTCTGGAATTTTCTGGAATTAAAATGAATTTCTTCAAAAACGGTGTCGGCCAGTGCCGCTGACCGATTCCCGAATTTTTATCTCCCAAACTGTTAGGAATTTTTAGAAAGTCCCTTAGACTTTATTACTTAGAATCATATTTCTTACTTATACACTTTTTCTGAGAATTTTATAAATTTATGAAAATTCTTTCGGAGTCGGTAAATAACTGATTCCGGGATTTTTAATTAAAAATCTATACAGTATTTCTTCAAACGAATTTCACCATGAGTCTTCAAATATTTTCTTGATTTTTGGTAAAATTTTCAGACCAATCCGAGATACTTGAATTTCGGACATTTTTTCAATTATTGCAAAATTCCAATTCCACTTCATTTCCACCTCATTTCCCACTCACCCTTCCACCTAACCCCACTCACTCTCTCTCTCCCCCATGGCCGGCCAAGTGGCCAAGGAGAGGACACTCACCTCACCCCCTTTTTACACAAAACCCCCTCTCAATTGCATTATTACACCTCCTTCACAAAATCCCCATCTTATATATAGCTTTTCATTTGCAATTTACCTTTTTCTCCTTCACTTCAAGCAAAAGAGAAAACTCTCTCCCAAACCCTCTTCTTCTCAAACTGAACCCTAGCTCCAAGGACACTTCAAGACCTTTCCCTCCAGCCCAAGCAACTGAATTGAAGCTTGGATCGTGGCTCACTTCGTCGCCAAGGATCTCATAGGTGCCTTTGACGACTACCCGTTTTCCGGACTCGTAGAGCTTCGATCTAACGGTTCCAAGTGAGTATTTCACTCACCAAGACTTGAATTAGCCCTAGAACACTTGTATCTACACTCCTTGTACACCTAGGTCACCTAAAAACCATGATTTGGACCATCAAACACACTTCCAGAAATTCTGTTCTGTTCACTGTTTTTCCCCACGATTAGTCGACTTACCCTAAGAACTAGTCGACTAGAACACTTAGCTGAAACTTAGTTTTTCTGGAAAACACAGTATTAGTCGACTTACCCCAATTATCAGTCGACTAATCTTTTCTGGACATAAATCTCAACTCTCTGGAAATCAATATTAGTCGACTCCTGAATCCCCCTAGTCGACTAATCCCCCCTGGACCAGAAATCCAACTTTCTGCATCAACAAACTTAGTCGACTTAAGTATCCATTAGTCGACTAATAGTTCCCTGTTAGTCGACTACCCTTACAACCCTAGTCGACTAACTTTCCCTGAAACAGAATTCTAACTCCCTGTATCCCTGTTTTAGTCGACTAACCCAGACTGTTAGTCGACTAAAAGCCCCTATTAGTCGACTAACCCTTACCCCTAGTCGACTAATTCTGACTGTGTGTCATAGTTAATTTCTGTTCTGAATTTGGTTCTTATGCTTGTTACATGTGTACTATATCTTGCTTGTTCATGCTTCAATACTGGCACTACATGATCTATTACTGAATGAATGTATCTCTTAATGCCTCATGACTTGCTATTGCATATACTCGTTTCATGACATGTTAAATAGTAATATCACCACTTATCATGCCATCTCTTAAAACTAAGTATGATACACTTGACCTTTACATAAAAAGCACCAACTTACATATGGGTCGGGGGGAAATATGCGGAATATCGATATGTGTTCGTGTTTACAGTGGTTTTAGGTATATTGTACAATTACTGTTCCGGTCTTACCTGTGGTACTCCAGGGGACCGAGGGGAGTGCTTGCTCCCTTTCCTGTTTACTGTCATGACAAGGGCATACATAAGTCCCTCCTGTTTAGCCTTGCGGCAGGTTCCGTCTTCAAGCAACGGAACAATCCTGGGCCGTGGTCCCGGGTATGCACGGGACCCACTGTAAACATAGTTCGTCGATACAACCGCTGTTTCCAATAACAACCTTGTTTCACCAGGATATGGATCTATGTGCTCTGGGACGCTGGGTCACATAGCTAGATATCACGGTAAGACAAGTAATAATAATAAGACGTTAATTGTAGATTTGTTGCATATGATCTTACCTTATTGAGTTTACATCGCTTGTTATTCATTGCTATTTATTGTAACTTCATTGCCTTTAGTCATGATCCTTATGTCACTTGACTATCTTTTATTTGTTATTATATGTCTTGACCCTTTGGATTTGCATATTCAGATTCTGAGGCTTGGAACGAAGTGGAGCCTTCCACAGAGGACCGGGCCTATCTTTCTGAGCAGGCTGACCAGCTCTAGTCTCATCGTGCCGACTCTTCCTTTTGATTCACGGGATCTCCATCCATTTCGTGAGCATTTTTGTATTTTTGGTTGTATAGGATTCATTTTGGACTTGGGTTGTGATAAAGGACACTTGTAAAGTGATTTTGCTTATCATAACTTGTATAACTTTGTATTTATCTTTTGTAAGTTGGCATATGAATATACCACGCTGTGTGTTGTACTCTGATACTTGTTGTACTTAAGGCTTAGCGTATATACGTGGGGGCACCATCTGACCTACGTATATGCGTTGCAGTGACGTTCCCGTATCATTGGGATCGGGGCGTTACATTTCTTAGTAGCGGCAAGAAAAACATGCAAGCCTAGGGTTTTCAAATACATGGACATCCTAAATTTTCATGTGTCAATGTTGGAAACATCAAACATGGGAGGTGACAAGCAATCCATGAGGGTGTGCAAACAAATATACGTGCAAATGCAAATGATAGATTAGCAAACCAAGATCTCACTCCTAGGTGGTTAAACCTAAGTATCAGGAGCGTAGGCTCTGATACCAATTGAAATCACCTAGAAGGGGGTGAATAGGTGATAATGCTAATCTCAAACTAAATGCGAAAATTAAAACTAATTTGCAACTACACTTAGTACAACCAACGAGTGTAGCCGAATTCCCCATAAAGGACTCTGAACTAACTCCTCTTGATTCCTCTAAATAAGAGTTAAGGTGCTATATGAAGCTCTAGTGGTTAAGTACAAGTGAGGCACACAAACACAAGCCAAGCATATAAAGATGATAAGCAATATGAAATAATGCAAGGCACAACACAAGCAAATATGATATGAATGATATGAATGATGCACAACACAAATAAAGAGAGAGGGTTAAGAGACAATGGATCAAACGCAAACATAAAGATATGTTCCGAGGTTCGAGCCCCTAGCTCTACGTCCTTGCCTTCACCGAGAAGGATTTCTAATCCACTAGGAGTACCGAACTCCTCTCTCAACCAATACAATGCCACCGAGGCAATACAAACACAATCCACCTCACAAAGAGGGATAGGCCCTTAGCCAAACAACCACAAATCACCTCTATCGAAGAGGGATACAAACCAACACCAACTCCACCTCACCAAGAGGGAGTAAACCAACAATCTCTACCTCTACCAATGAGGGAGCAAACACCAACCCAATTCCACCTCTACCAAAGAGGGATACAACAAGAAAGGGTTTACAACTTGGTGGTTTCCTCAACCACAAACAATTTTTTCACAAATAAATGATCCTAATAGAATAGGATAGAAGATAGCTCAAGTGTGGAAAAATAAGAGTTTGGAAAACAAAAACTCAAAGAAAAAATACTTGGGAAAACTCTTTGTAAAAGATAGAAATGAAGAACAATACAAATCTCCCAAATTTCTATTTTCTTTAATTTTTCCAAAACCCTAAAACAATATAAAGATAGATCTTTTTAAGCTCTAAACACTTTTGAAAACTTGTTTTAAACACCAAGGAAAGAGAGAAATTTTAGCTCTTGAAATCTTAACCAAAAACTCAAAGCAATGGGGTATTTATAACCCCAAAACAAAACTAGCCGTTAGGCTGATTTTTCAGCCTGTGACGGCTGGCGGTCAACCGCCAACGGTCATAAATATGACCGTTGGAGGAACCCGGTCGACCGTCCAGTCGACCGCCCAAAAACAGAGAGCAAAGCTCTCTGGCCGGTCGACCGACCGGTCGATCGATCCCTGTACCTGGCCAACGTGCACAGGTCTGTGCACGTCGGTCGACCGATCGGTCGACCGCCAGAGCCTGACAGGCAATAATTTGGGTCAGAAAAACTTGTTTAAAAATATTCTAATAAATCCCATTAATCTTCTAAAAATCCATAAAAATAGTTTTATTATTTTTCATTGATATATAAACATGTGATAAAAATTTCATCACAAATAAACATTTTAAATCATTTTGTGTCTTACAAATTTTATCAAAAACCAAAAACTGTATTTTTTCAAACTTTGATTTTTCAAGTAAACTTTGTCCAAGACATATCCACGTACAAAAACATGATACTTAATCATTATAAAGCATGTTGCATATGGACATAGGTCCAATATACATGAAACATATACATATCATTGTTTTTGTCTTTTAATTCCAAAATATGTTTTGTTAAAAATACAAAACACATGAAAAGACATCTCAACATAAGTTTGTCTAGGAAATTAAGCATGCATGTATATAGAACACATCTAATATACATAAAACTATGTAAACTTGTATTGATACTATCTATTCATGAAAACCAATATCGGTTAAACCAAAAATCGAAAAACCGAATCCAAAACATGAAACGTGTGTATATTATGAACTCGAGCATATCAACAATCTAATCTTTACACATGGATCTAAAACACACTAAACACTAGGATACCTAAGTCTTCTTGAGGAATACTGTCTTCAAGGCGACTCGATCCAAACCGTGATCCACGAGTTAGACTCCAACGAGTGCTATATATGATCTTGATGCTTGGGCTCTGGAATCACCATGTGAAAGCTTCCAAACCATCTTGTTGAAGCAATTACCAACTAATATCTTGATTAATGATCTGAAACTAAACTTCACAAGATTATTAGTAAATATAACTATATGAGTTAATCATCATCAAAACTAGAGTGGAAGGCCACTGGACCAACCGGTTATGTGAAGACGATAAGTCTCAAGATTAAATCATCAATGAAAAGTAGACCATCACCAAGTGACCGGTGAAAGACTATGACACGACAAGTTCTTGACAATGTTCGTGTAAAGTTGATAAGACCATGCGAGTTAAAGGCTGATTGCCTCAAGACCGGTTGGGCCCCATGGCCGGGAAGGCGCACAAAGCGGAGTTTGCTGGTGGTGACAGTGATGCAATGCAAGTTAAGGGAAAGAAACTAGGTCAGGAAATTTCAATGAAAAGCTTGAAGGAAGCTAACTTTGAGGTGAAGTTTCAAGGAAATTGCAACGGATCTAAGTGTTGCAGGATGACTAAAGAAAAGGTGCATTCGGATAAGGCCCGATATGGCCCAAGGCATGGCGGTGAATCCACCAAAGGCCCCGGGGAGAGTGGGCAAGGTTAAAGGCTTCTCGACATGGTTACAACCAAGCAAAGAATTAAGGTAGTAATTCAAAATCTCAAGTTGTTTTGCTAAAGGCTTGAAATGCAAGTCAAGATGGAGATTGTTAGGATTTTGTCTTGTTTTTCAAGAGGAGATGATGGTCCAAGAAAATCCAATTGAATTGAGTTAGAGAGGATGATGGTTTAAAGCAGAAGAAGCAAATCAAGGTGAAACAGTTTCTTTTTCAGGCGATTGTGAATTTCCTTTTCAAGAGGAGTATGAATAGAATTCAATTCATATTCAACGATGTTTCTAAAGATTAAAGGATATAGAATTCTTCTAGATCAAGGAGATCAACTCCTAATAAGATTGATTAAGATTCTTCAAGCATCCAATGGCCAAGATCATCTCATAGTCCAAATAAGAGTTGTATTATAAAATCCTATAAATAAAGGGTTGTAACCTAGGATTTAGGTGGAGCAGAAGAGGAGAACAAAATTATGGCGAACAACAATGTAAGGCCCTATTAAAGCCAAGAAGGCCCTAAAAAGGTAAGAAAGAGAGGAGCAAGGTGAAGGTGCATAGAGAGAAGATATACTCTTGTAATTTAGGCATAGATTCAAAAAGAAGGTGAATACTGTTGTGTCATTAAGAAGAAGGTTAGATCTTTTTGTATCAAGTTTATTAATAAAACTCTCTCAAGTTCTCTGCCCGTGGACATAGGTCAAATTTGGGCCGAACCACATTAAATTATGTGTTCTTCGTCTTATATCTTTTAATATTCATCTTGTGTGCTCAAGATAATCGATCTCATGGCTGCTTGAGGCATGGGTGGGGATCTCGTATCTCCTAACTATTGGTATTATAGTAAGTATAGTATCCCAGATTATGCACGCAAGAATTGGTATCGAGCATATAATTTTGTCACCTCCTTGATATTCGCCTACACTCATGGAGTCGGTTACGCTGCCATGTCATCTCATGTTTCAAACATTGCAACAAGTCTTACTTCAGCGCAAACTGTTATAGAAGGTAGCAGAAATCACTCTTACAATCAAGAGCACAATTCATGTTGTTAGAAGAAATTGCAACTTGTAGATCATGCGATTATTGAAATCAGCATGACCCGCACTGGCAATGAAAAATCCCGGGTATATATACACTGGGAGAACGACGAAGAGAAAAGAGACTTCCCCATAGAAAAACTGCCAACACTTTCTGAGAAGAGAAAATTGAAAAGGATCATACCTTACAGATTCAGAGAATCCTCTTCTTCAAACCTCTGTCCTACTGTTATCTGAGACTTTATAGAGATCTAACCTGCAGAATTCACTTTAACCTCTTGAAAATAGTGAATTTCCTTCCTTTTCCCCATGGTTTTCTCAAATTGAGTTTCCATGTAAATCATGTGTCTTTGCGTTGCTTTATTATTCTCTCTCACCAATCTCATTACAAATTTAGTGTAGATAAATTTTCCTGAAGAATTTACCCCTACAATAAGCATAAGTTATAAGGAAGAAGATGTAGAGGTCACAAATTAACTCATGCATTCACAACATGCATTTACAAGGAAGAAGATGGAGAGGTATAGTGATCATCCACTAACTCATGCATTTACAACACTCCCTCTTGGATGTCCATCATCTATGAATATGCCTTGTTAAAAATATCACAAGTAAAATCTAGTGAGACAAAACATGGACTAAGGAAAAAAGTACATATCCATGTGTACCTCGTTGGTGTGTAACACTGCCTCATTAAAATATTACTAAGAAAAACCCAGTAGGATAAAAACTTAGAGGAAAAAAAGAGTACAGTGTGTAGATCTACTGATGACATGCTCCCTTTGATGAGATAAACTCTATTTCCAATTTTATATGCCAGTTTTTTGAATGTCGATATCAACAATGCTTTTGTGAATAAATCTACCAGATTGTTACTTGATCATATTTGTTGAATATCGATATTGCCTTTCTTTTGGAGCTCGTTGGTGTAGAAGAACTTCGGTGATATGTTTTTGATCTTGTCACTTTTGATGTAGCCTCTTGTAATTTGAGCAATACAAGCAATATTATCTTCAAGCAATGTTGTTGGAGCATCTTTCGTTTAGGATAATTCACATGATTCTTGAATATGTCGGATCATAAATCTTAACCATATGCATTCATGACTTGTTTCATGGATCGTAAGAATTTCAGAGTGATTGGACGAAGTTGCAATCATAGTTTGTTTACAAATCTCCATGATTTAGTGATATGGTCGACGTGAAGACGTAACCTATTTGTGATATCCGTTTATGTGGATCAGAAAGATATCCAACATCTGCATATCCAACTAAAAGTGATTTCGATTCTTTGGGGTTAAACAAACACAAATCAATTATTTCACATAAATAGTGAAATATGTGTTTGACACTATTCCAATGCCTCCGAGTTGAGGCAGAACTATATCTTGCTAATAGTTTGACTGAAAACGCAATCTCTGATCGTGTACAATTTACAAGATATGTAAAAACATCAATTGTGCTGAGATATGTACTTAAGGACCAAGAAGTTCTTCACCCTCTTCAGGAGGATAAAAAGAAATTTTTTCACGTAAAGTGATTGTACAACCGTCGGAGATGTTAATGGATGAGTTTTATCCATATAAAAACACCTCAAGATTTTTTTTTTCCGGTGTACATTTTTTATGAAGGAAAATTCCTTCTCGAAAGTGCTGAATATTTAGGCCAATTAAATTTTATTTTTTCAAAATCTTTCATTTCAAACTCTTTTTCAAATAAGTAACAGTTTTTGTGAGCTCTTTAGGAGTCCCTTATGAGGTTCAAATCATCAGCATATACTGCAACTATGAGAAAATTAATTTTTGAATTCCATATAAATATATATAGACAGATGGGGTGATTCACAGATCTCTCTTTTAACAAGTATTCACTAAGACAATTATTCCACTTGCGCTCTGATTGTTTTAATTCATATAAGGATTGTTGTAGCTTAATTGAATATAAATTATGAGAGTTTGAACTATGTACTTCAGGAACCTTGAATCCTTTAGCGATCTTCATATATATGTCATTGTCTAATGACCTATATAAATATGTCGTAACTACATCCATAAGACGCATGCTTAGTCCTTTTGAGACTATCATAATGATCAAAGAAAGAAGAGTAGTAGCATCTATTATAGAGAGTATGTTTCTTCATAATCAATTTCAGGTCTCTGCTGAAAAACTTGTGCTATAAGTCGATCTTTGTATCTTATAATCTCATAATTTTCATTTGTTTATCGAATAAATGCCCACTTGTACCATGCAGATTTTATATTCTCAGATGTTTGTACTATAGGTTCAAATACTTTATGTTTTGTTAAAGAGTCTAATTTTGCACATATTCCTTCTTTCCATTTTGACGAATCATGCCTAATATCAACATTATTTGACGATTGTGGTTCAGGGTTATCACCACTTCTGGTGATTCGAAGTGCTATTGTGAAGGCAAATATGTCATCAATAATAATATTATTTCTATTTCATATATCTCCAATTGATACATAATTGATTTATATCTCCTTATTTTCAAGTACATGTGTCTTTTTGAGGATTTTTTTTACATATTAATTTTATTGCATGCTTTGTTGTATACACTCTTCTAGAGAACCCATTTCTATTGCCTTCTTTTATTTTGTGAACTCCTCCGGAGTATCAATTTCTTATTCAATTCTTATAGCCAGACTTACAAGGAACCGTATCTTTTGCACTAACTATTTTTGGTTCAGGGTCCTCATTATCTATAACAATATCTAGAGCAACTGCATATACAAAGGAATTATTAATAATAATATTCTTTCTTTCTCAGTTTTCTCTTGTACTCATATAATTGAAAAAGATCTATTCAGATGTATACGCTTTTTCATGTGTATGTGTTGATTCTGGGCAATTTCTTTATTAACTATAAACTAATCAGTTATTTTCTCTTAATTACTTTTTTAAACATTTATCAATCTAGTGTTCTTTTCTTTTGGAGATTTTATCTTCTGAACCAACAGGACTACAATGCTCCAGGCATGCTTTTGAAATATTATCAAATTATCCTTCAAGGATATCAATCATAGCTGGAGTATTTTTAGCCGGTATATGAGATTTTGTTATTTTCTTTGTGCTAGTAAATGCATCAGTTACTGGTTTGCAATTCTTTATAAATGAATAATTCTTTGAACTTTCTAGTTCACTTTGATTTGTACGTGGGTCAATATGAGACAATGATTATGCATTTTATGCAATTTCACGTTGTTCTTCAGGAAGCGACATTTTTTCTCCCCCAATAATGGGAAAATTGTCCCCTCATAGTGATAATCTGTAAAGTGTGCCTTAAACATATCTCCCATCCGCAGTTCAAGATATTTAATTATTGGTAAGATTCAAATCCAATGTAAATTTCAATGTTTGAAAATTACAATTTACCGGATGCATCGAAAGAAATGATGATCTTTAATAATATTTTGGCTGACAAAGCAGTCGTGACAAAGTATAAAAAATTTCAGATCATTGAACTTCTGGTACACCACAATATTTGATTCTATTGTTCTTATTGTTGTAAAGTATAGTCCAGATGAGAAAATTGGGAGTTTTCTACTACATACTGCTAGCATGAGGCAATAAAAATAATACAAAGATATTATATCTCCCTTCATTCATAGTTTCAATATGAAACCCATTAGAGCGTATATTCTAAAAATTGAGCAGATTTCTTCTGATTCTATGGGAATATAATGCATTACTAATATGAAATTTTGTCCCTTTGACAACGTAATGTTAGCTTTTTCGGAGCCTTCAATTAAATTTGTGGTGCCCAAAAAATCCTAACCCTTTGTTGGGGACCCATTTTGGTACACTGAGGGATGCAATTGGGACATATACTGGTCAATCATATATAAATGAGATGATAAATTAACAGATATACTTCTTAATCATGAATATAAACACTATCGAATAGCTGAACATGAATTATAAAATGAATTATATATAAAAATTTCTTATCTTGCGTAAATATATCATGATGTAATATATATGTACATGCATCTTAGTTAATCACTATATATATGAAATATCATAAAAAATATGTTTCCAATATTTGTATTTTTACGTATGAACAATCTTCATCATCAACCAGATTTTATATTATGGTCTACAAGTAGAAATTAGAACATATAAAAATATTTGCAAATTGAGCTATTTATAAGAATCATATTCTAAAGTCATTGTACTAGTCAGTATTCTGATCTCCTTGAGATCACGCCACGTGTCCATCCAGCTCCAAACAGATACGTAACATGTGATCGTTTTCAGAACCTTTGACCGGGAGTCTACATTCAATTCAAACTCCGAAAGGTTCATGTAGTTAGAAGAAAGAGATAGAATCAATTATGAGAATTTCTATCTCTAAGCCGAGTCTCCATTTGAACTCAGCAGTTACAAATCGAGAACAGATAACCACATCAACAACTGACAAAGACTATGAGATAAAGGTGAACTCTTGCCTAACTAATTCAAACCTGGAGTTCAACTCTAACCGCCTCTGAGATAAGCGATTAAGTGATTAAAAAGAGCTGGACTCTACAGCCTTATCAAACACACTACTTATAAAACTATTAGATCCTTTCTAACGAGAAAGGAGACTGTCATTTGAGCCCAGAAACCCTAGCACATTAGAAAAAGACCATTGTAATCTTTGGCATAATAGTGAAACATTTCTCTCTCTCTCCGTGGTTTTTTTTTCTTTTTGAGTTTTTCACGTAATTTTCTGTATTTTTTATGGATTTTTTGTGATTTGTTTTTCCCATTTCCACAAATTTGACGTGTGATTAATTCCTTAGGAATTACCCATAGCACTAATCAATATTAAACTATGAAATGAATTACATGTCAAGATAATAAGGAAACATAAATTATCATGGAATAACATAAATTATCATGGAATAACATGAAATATATTAATTCTTGATCATAAATATCATACCATGCATAATATCTTTGTGTCCAAATATATTATAAAGAAACATGTTTCAATAATATTCACATATTTAGATACTTGAACACTTTCATAATTATTCAAATCAATAAATTTATAGTAAGTATGATAGCAGATATAATTAGAATAGAGAAGTATTAATTTGACTTGAAAATATAATATTCTAAATTTAATAAATGAACTATGCTTTTCAATATTAATAAATTGCTCTACATAACTATGAGCATGGACATAAATAATTAAATTCAACAAAATAATATTTGTATATATATTACAATGAAATCTAATTATCTCTCAAAAGTGTATGATATGCATATATCTAAAATGAAGAATAAAGGAACACACAATCCATAAATCATATCTCATCATGATACATCACATTTGGCTACACATAAATTCATTAATAAATTATAAAATAATAATGTAACATGTTTTGAAAATTCTTTTTCAAGAGTTCAATATTAAGTTGATGATCATAACATAATATTTCATCATCAATCAAATTGTCAATAATCCCATTTAGTCAAGCAAAGAAATCTGAGACATCTAAATGGGTAATTTCCATTGACTTATTTCGTTAATCACCAAAAATATCATCAAAATCAGTGAAGTTTGTTTCTTTTCCTTTTTCCTGATTTCCTCAATTGTTGTTTCACTTCTCATGGTAGGGTGTGACTCTCTTATTTTAATCATGATTATGACCATCTTGATGTTTAGAGTTAAATTTGTCACATCATCAATCAAATTGTCAATAATCTCATTTAGTCAAGCAAAGAAATCTGAGACTAGGGGTGGCAGACGGGTCGCGACCCGCCAGACCCGACCCGACCCGAACCGGAGTTAGCGGGTATGGGTTTGGGCTAATTGGGTTTGGGTCGTAATCGGGTCGACCCATCTGACCCGATTATTAGATGGGTCGGGTCGACCCGAACCCGCCAGACCCGCCAGACCCAATTATTCTCTCTCCTCCTCGGCCTCCTCCCCTTCGATCTCCTCCACCGCCGCCACCGCCTCCTCCCCTTGACCTAAATTAAATTGTCAAAAAATATGCGTGAGCCCAATTTCTAAATTAAATTGTCAAAAAATATGCGTGAGCCCAATTTCGAACATGTGACCTCTAGTGTATGAGTTTAGTGTGATGACCAACCATATCACCAAACAATTTAGTAAAATAGCGTCAAGAAATTATATTTAAGGCTTAATAATCGGGTCAAATGGGTCGGGTCGGGTCGACCCGATTAAGTCTGGGTCGGGTCTGGGTCTGAATTTTTGACCCATATAATAAACGGGTTGGGTCGACCCGACCCGATTATTATATGGGTCGAGCAGTAATTGGGTCGGGTTGACCCGACCCGACCCAATTGCCACCCCTATCTGAGACATCTAAATGGGGAATTTCCATTGACTTATTTCGTTAATCACCAAAAATATCATCAAAATCAGTGAAGTTTGTTGCTTTTCCTTTTTCCTGATTTCCTCAATTATTGTTTCACTTCTCATGGTAGGGTGTGACTCTCTTATTTTAATCATGATTATGACCATCTTGATGTTTAGAGTTATATTGGTCACGATCACAATCACGCCCAAAATTACTTGCATTTGCTTTACGGAATGATGTACTTGTATTCACTTCAGGGAATAGTTTTGAATCAGTTGCATGAGATTGATGTATCAAAATTTCTTTATTTTGTTTAGCAACCAAAAAGTATAAAATCAACTAGTTATATTTCTTAAATCCTCTTTTCATGATATTGTTGTTGCATGAGCATATTTAATGTATGAAAAGTGATAAATATTTTGATTTTATAATCAGTTCTCAGATTATCAAGTTAGAAATTAAATAAAAGAATATATGTATAATAATATGCTTGAAACTATAGGTTCGAGTCACAATTAAATTAGGGCTTCAGGCTCTTATATTATATTTTAATTTAGAACTTCGGGTTTTATATTCATTTATAACTTTAGGCTTAAATTTTCAAGTTATGACTTCAGGTTCATATACGAGTAAAAGAAACTTATGAAAAAATGTTAGACATGAGGAAAAAAAACATAAATAAATAAGATCGAATCACATAGCCAACAAAATTGACAGGATCAAATCAAGCACAAGTAGAACACCATAAACTTCAAGGCATATCTGCACGTTCGAATATTAGTAAGATAATTAGATCAAATAAAATAAGAAACTAGGGAGACAATAAGTATGCCAAGATCGAGACCCACAACTACGCAAGCACATCAGCTTGATCCTACCTTAATCCTCTATTGCTTAGAGCATTCGTGCTGATAATATGTTATAAAGCTAAGAAAAGTTTAGAGAAATGAGAAGAGAAGTCAAGAGAAATCATTCTCAAGCTTGTCTGTTTTTCATTCATCTTTGTAAACTCTATTTATAGACATACATAAATATAGGTTACAAAAAAAAAAAAATTGGAGATGTCACCTACTAACTCATGCATTCACAACATGCATTTACAAGAAAGAAGGTGGAGAGGTATGGTGGTCATCTAATAACTCATGCATTTACAACGTTAATGAAGTTTTAATTTAAAAGTATGAGAAAAATAAAAGTATATTCCATACAAAAGATTACCCCTTTAATTAATAAATTATAAAAAAAACTAGTTAGAAAAGGAAAAAAACGCCTGAAACCTAAAAAGTTTTTTTTTGCTTCTCTTACTAACACAAAAATTGCAATAATGTCTTCAAAAAATGTTATTAACCTCTATGTTCACTAATCTAAATTGTTACATTATAAATATGCAACAACAAATTCTTGTATTTAAAAAAAAACATCTTTACAATTGTAAAGTACATTTTTGAGGAGATCCTGTAACAAGAAGGGGATGTGTTGCATTATCTAAGATAATTTTTAACATTTGAGTTAGGCTTTTTCCTTTGAAACAAAGGTCTTAATTTGATGTTAAATTTGTGACTTGTGTTCTAATCTCACTGTTTAAAATTGATTTAATTTTTTTTACATAATACAAGAGAAATCTGCAAATGTTAGAAGATTCTTATATAAAGATAATCATTCAATAACAAGGATGAAACTGATAAATACGAAGAACAAAAGGATTTTCAGTCCAAGAAAGAAAAACTTGTAGCCTAATTAATAAGCCTACGTACGAATATAGCCTAGTTCCTTTTTGTCAATAAAACACTTCAAAAAGGGGAAAAGAAATTTAAAACAAAGGGAAATTAAGGGTTTTTTTTCCCCCTCATATAACCAAAAATGATGGATGCTAGCTTTAAAGATTCCCATGGAGAGAGACAACTCATAAAGAAACACAGTGTTCTCTGTGCATTGCCTCGTTCAAAGGAAAAATAGTCACTAAATAAGTCCATGATGCGGGCCTGTTTGTTTCGTCGTAAAACGTCGCAAGTCGTAAGTTATAAAATGAGAATGAAAAAAGTGAACTGTAGCAGAGAAAATATATTGTGTTTTACGGTGTTTGGTTGATAAAGTGAAAGTGTAAATGGTAAAGTATATTGTGTTTTACGGTGTTTGGTTGATAATTTAAAAGTGTAAGTGGAAAAGTTGACCACAAAATTAACTGTTGCAGTGATTTAAATATTATAAATACTATTAAATTAAATCTACTATTGCAAATTAAATTATATTAATAAATTTGAGATAAAAAATATTAATAATCTTAATATTTTATTTATAACAATAATATTAATAAAATATTAGTATAAATAGTAAAATATTACTAAAGTATTAATTAAATAAATAATATAAAATTTTAAGAAAATCTAAAGAACATTAATAAAATTTTAAGAATACTAATAAAATATAAATATTAAATAATCTTAAAAAATAATAAAATATAATTATAATATTATAATATTAAAAATACTTGAAAATTATTATAATATTAAAAAATCTTACAAAAATAATAAAATATAGTTATAATATTATAATATTAAAAATATTTGAAAATTATTATAATATAAATTTTATTATAATATTATTGTAATATTATAGGAATATAAAATTAACAAAGTAAAATATAATTATAATTTAATAATAAATTATCATTATAGTATTATTATACTGAATTATTATTACAATATTAACATAATAAAATATTAATATAATAAAAAATATTTTATGATATTAATAAGTATTTTTTATATTAAAAATAAATAATTAAATATATAATAATTTTATATTAAAGTATAATATTGTTATATTAATAAAATTTAACCCTAAATAAAATAATAAAAATGGAATAAGTATTAATAAAATAATAAAGTATTAAATAAAATATTAAATAAAAATATTAAATTAAAATAGTAAAATATTAAATATTAAAACAATATTAAAAACAATAAAATAATTAAAGATTAAAAATATAAAATAATTAAATAATTAAATAATAAATTGAAAACTATTTAAAATATTAAATATTTAATAATATTAAACTATATATTGATTATCAAGTAACTGTTTTGAACTATAAGTGTACTACAAGTAAGAGTTACATCACCACAAAATTAACTGTAGTAACTGCAAGTGGGAAAATATGTGTGTAAAAGTGATATTTACATGACCACAAATTTAACTGTAGCAACTGCAAATGGGAAAAAAAGAGTTGCATTTCGCAACTTGTTTTTCAGCAAAACAAACAACAGAAAATGGAAAAGAAGTTTTACGACTTGCGTTTTGCGGCGTTTTGCGGCAAAACAAACACGCCCTACGTACTCTCCTTTCATCTGCACAACACTTGACTTAGAGCACCTCCAACGTTGTGTACAGTCTAAATGCGCAATGGGATTTTTTTTCCTCCAAAAATCAATTTGAGCTCCTGGTGACTGATCTTATAACCGAAAAGTGTGGGGCCCGTTATTGTTGAGGATTTTTTTGTAAGAATTTGTGTGAGTCTCATCGCATTGACCGGATAAAAATGAATGAGATTGAAGTGTCCTCAAGGGTTGTTTGTTTCAGAGAAAATGGGTTAAAAAGTGCCCATTTTCTTTGAACAGTGAGCCCTGCTCTTTTTTTTTTTTTTTTTTTTTCTTTTTTTTGACTTTGTGTGTTTGTTGGGAAAAAAGGAGAGGAAAATGGGCCTCTCTACAATCTTGCAATTTTTCTCTCCAAATAGCAGAAACTGACAAGGGTGAGTTAGGCTTTTCCGCTTGGATTTATGATTTAGAAATCCAAGTTGGGCTTTCCTACTTTGTTTTCTTTTTGCGGCAAGTTGGGCTTTTCCAGCATGTTTGACCCTTAGCAGGAATAAAATAAAAGGAAGGGGATAAAAGAAAAAAAAAAAAAAAACTAATATCTAAGCTAGCCACACCACAAAACTATTATTATATAAAATACAGGGATAGACTTGGATACTTCCGGATGAATCTGAACGAATCCTTCCCACTCAAATTCAATGTCATGACATTCAACTAGAAGATCTACCCTTTTGAAGCTTATATACATTAATTAAAATAATTAAATAATTAAAGTAAGTAAAAATAAAAAATAAATGTTCTGCAACTTTCTTGTCCATGCATTAAGGGCGTGTTTGTTTCGCCGCAAAACGCCGCAAAACGCAAGTCGTAAAACTTCTTTTCCATTTTCCGTTGTTTGTTTCGCTGAAAAATAAGTTGCAAAATGCAACTCTTCTTTTCTCATTTGCAGTTGGTACAGTTAAATTTGTGGTCATGTAAATATCACTTTTACACTCATATTTTCCCACTTGCAGTTACTACAGTTAATTTTGTGGTCATGTAACTCTCACTTGTAGTACACTTACGATTCAAAACAGTTACTTGATAATCAATATATAATTTAATATTATTAAATATTTAATATTTTAAATAGTGTTCAATTTATTATTTAATTATTTTATATTATTAAATATTTTAAATAGTGTTCAAGTATGCACAAAATGGACAACTGAGACTAGTGTATTACTTATATCTATGATTTTAGATATACAAATTCTGTGTTTGATCATTTGATCATGATCTAAATATTTAAAAACCCTCACACACTAACTTATATTAAGTTTCAAATAATCTACACTATTAAACTGACCAACTCACTATTTCAGCAGTTCGTTTTTGTACTTTTTGCTGAATAAGCAAAAGATTAATCAAAACACTTAATTTTTATGAAGCACTTAAAAATATAAACCAACTCTAACATACTAGATCCTCAAATTGGAAAAAACTAACATTTGCTGTAAAAACTCAGAAATATAACACTGAAACAGAAAATTCTATAGAGAGATAAAAGAAAGAGAAATTCTTATTGATTTCTGAAGTGTACATAAAATAAATCAAAAAAGACCTATTCATATAAAAACTTTTGAACTATTATGCAGTCATTATTTACAGCTGACATCATCGCTTGCATCATCATACATAGTAGCTAAATATTGGGATTAATGGTGGTACATTGGGGTAGGTAGGCAACCATGTGACTTCCATTACACTCCCCTTGGATGCCCACCATTCATGATGTCCAATTAAAAATCTTACTAGAAAAATCTTGTGAGATAAAACCATAGCGAAGGGGAAAGAGTATACTATTCTTGTATACGTGTTCTATGCTGCCTCGTTAAAATCTTATCTGAAAAACCCAGTGGAACAAAACTATAGTACGAAAAAAAGAGTACAACCACGTAAACTCCCTCTCAACTTGGCATGAATAGATCATCTTCATAAATCTCGCGCAGATGACACATCCCGATATCACGAATAATCTTTCTAAAAGTTGTAGTTGAAAATTCCTTCGTGAAGCGATCTGCCACATTATCACTTGATCTGATATATTGATATTAATTTTTTTATCTTTTTCAAGCTCTTGGCTGAATGAGAAGAACTTTGGGATATGTGCTTGGTTCGGTCGCTCTTGATGTATCCTTCATTCATTTGAGGAACACATGCAATATTATCTTCAAACAGTACGGTTGGATCTCTATTTATCGGTAATCCACAAGTTGCTTGGATGTATTGAGTTATATACCTCAGCCATACACATTCTCGACTTGCTTCATGGCGTGCTATGACTTTAGCATGATTAGAGCAAGTGAAAACAAGTGTCAGTTTTTGTGAACGCCAAGAGATCAGCGTACCTTCACATGTGAACACATATCCTATTTGAGATCTAACTTTATGTGGATCTGAAAGTTAACCTGCATCTGCATACCCAATCATTTCTTTTTTCAATCCTCTGGGATAAAACAAACCTAAATCAGTTGTTCTACGAAGATAATAGAATACATGCTTAATTCCATTCCAATGTCTTCATGTAGGAGATGAGCTAAATCTTACTAATAAATTAGTAGCAAATATTATATCTGGTTGGATACAATTAGTATGATACATAAGAGCTCCAATTGCACTTAGATATGGTACTTCAGGACCAAGAACCTTTTCATTATTTTCGCGAGGGTGAAATGGATCTTTTTCGACATTCAATGATCTAATAACCATTGGGGTATTTAAAGAATTGGCTTTATCCATGTTAAATCATTTCAAGACCTTAATAGTATAGTTTGATTGATGCAAAAATATTTCACCTTGAAGTGCTCAATCTGTAAATCAATATAATATTTGGTTTCTCTAAGGTCTTCGATTTCAAATTCTTCTTTTAAGTACATCATGGCTTGTAGAATTTCTTTATGAGTTCCACTGATATTTAAATCATTAACATAAAAAACAATGATAATAAATTCGGATATTGTTTTCTTAACAAAAACACATGGGCATATAGGATTGTTCTTATAAATACTCGTTTAAGCGATTATATCACATGCTTCCTAATTGTTATAACCTATATAATGATCTTTATAATTTGATCGAATATAACTCTTTGAATTTTGAAATTGATGCTTTAGGATCTTAAATCCTTCAAGGATTTTCGTATAAATATCACTATCAAGCGATTCATATAAATAAGTTGTAACAACATCTATAAAATGCATTTTTAAATTTTTAAAAACTGCTATGTTGATTAAATATCTAAATGTAATTACATCTATTACTGGAGAATATATTTCTTCATAATTACTTTCAGGCCTTTGTGAAAAATCTTATGCAACAAGTCGAGTTTTGTACCTCACAATCTCATTTTTTTCATTACGGTTTCCCACAAAAACTCATTTATATCCACAGGTCTCACGGCTTCAGGCGTGAGGACAATAGGTTCAAATATTTTACGCTTATTAAGCGAATTCAATTCAATATGTATATCAATTTGTGTCGGAACAAGATTCTAAAGTCAGTGTAAAATTTCTTTAAGTGGCCGAAAAATTACAGTGGAATGATTCTGATTACAAAAGAGGGAAGAGGACTCGGTTCTCTCCTTTATTTAAAGCTGGATTCTTTGAGTGATAATGGAGAGTGGTTCTTATTCTCCATTAACCGGCCGACTATCTATCTTCTCTTCAGGATGCACTCGAAGACTAATTAGAGAGGAACTCTGTTTTTAACGCCCAAAGTATTTAGAGTCAACTGATAACTCCTTTTCTCCAAAAGTCCTCTCTTCGGATTCCAAAAAGATCCTGGGTTCAAAGAAGTTCTCTTGATTCCAAAAAAGAAGTTCCCCTTTCATAGCTACTCAGGCTATTTATAAGGAGTCATAGGGGTATTATCGTCCCCTAAATCCCTCCATAATGGGGATTAACTCCCCCATTACGTGGGAAGTTAATTGACCCAGTAATAGGAGTCTGTTACAACAGAAACGCGGTCTCGGATGCGACGTCGCATTGCTTGTTGAACACGCGGGCGTCTCAAAATGCGAAATTGCTCAGACTCGCGTTTGAAATGAGACGCAGGGTTTTTCAGACTCGCGTCTGAAGTGGAGCACTAAGTTGCTCAGACTCACCTTGACCTAGAACGTGGAGTTACTCAGACTCGCGTTGGTCGGGACGCGTAGTTACTCAGACTCGCGTCGAACGCGGGCTTACTCAAGCCTACATCTGAAGTCTCCGTGCTTCTTGGGACACGAGGTCCGCATTTCACTCTAAAATATGACCTTCGCGTTGAAGTGAGGTTTGCATTTGATGACTTTACTTTGTAATTTTTAGACAGCCAACGGAACCCCCTCCAAAGTTTTTAATACTCCATGGTTGAGTGGGACAAATACTTTAGACTTCAGTTGAATTTGGGCTTTTCATGATTAGACTGGTAATCTTTTGAGATGCCCTAAGCTTGATCATGTCTGGATTGTGGTCTTCATGAGTGTAATGTTAAACTGCTTGAAGCCTTCAGGGAATATCATCACAAGTGTCTCAGAAACTCAGTCTAGCACTTGTCATGAGCTCTGGTTTGCTTACTAGTGTACTATTGAGCCGGTGGAGTTATCGATTGCTCTTATCAGTGTACTGTTGAACTGATTGCAAAAGTAGGGACATACGCCTTGTATGTGAGAGAATGCAGCCCTCATAGACACGGTTGTCATACTACTCAAATGAAGACGTGAACTTCAGTGGAGTTGAGACGTGACTCTTGATTGCTGTGGAGACGCGACTCTTAATGCTGAAGAGACGCAGCTCTTGATTGATGTTGAGACGCAGCTCTTGGAATGCGAAGATCGCGTTAGATGCTTCAGGGCACGAATGTAATCACCGCTTGGGACGTGTGTCTGGCTCTGATTGAGCTCGAGATACGCGTCGCGTATCTTGGCCATTGGAAGGCCTATACAAGACCCGAGTCTTTCAACAGTCAATTCACTTTGACTATTCATCATCTTCGACCAGACTCGTGTCAAAAGCTCTTATGCTTTCTCAAAATCCATAAAGTTCTGAGTTTTTTTCAATCTTTTCAAAGATTTTCACCATGCTCATAGCTCCAAAAGCGAAGATTGTCGCTTCCTCTTCCAGTGTCGCCGCTGTTGAGCCTCAAATGGGAGGTATTCCTCCTCAAGAAGTCCCCATTTCAGGTAAAAAGTCTTCAAATGGCTTTTGCCACTGAGAACGCGAAGAAGCTCCATCCTCTTAACTTCTCTTTGAAGTTCTAAAAACTTCTGTTGAAGTTGATAAGTTGACGTGGATCTTATTGGTCTGCATTTGATTTGTGAACGCGGTTCTCGCGTTGATGAGCAGAACGCGGATCTGGATTATCCTGGCATTTCTTTGCTTTCGACCTTCGCGTCTGCGAATTGAACACGGCTCTAGTATACTCCGCATCTTGAGACTTCTGAACGCGGGTCTCATTTAAGAGACTCACGTTTGAGTCTATAAACTTAGAAAAGATTTTTCTAAGTATGGATTCTAGACGCGGGCCTCATGTCAACCTTGCTTGGTCATAGAACGCGAGTGTCATGTGTTGAACTTCACATTTGGACTCCAATAGTTTAGTTTTTATGTTCTCCTTCGCAGTGAGGTATGCCTCGAACCCTCTGAGCAAGAGGAATCATTTTAGGCATATTGGTGGTGTAGACCTCTACCTTCTCTTCAGTCTGCGGAAGACCGTTCCTGCTTTTACCGGTACAAACGAGGAACGCCAAGCCTGTTTAACCAAGGGTGTTGTCTTTATGTTGCAAGAGCTCAACTCAGATGAGAGATTTGAGTCCAATAACTGTCGCTTGTTCAAGAAACTCGTGTTCCTTTTTGGAGATGCCATCGAAGAGGACGAAGAGATTCTGTTTCACGGGAATTACAAATAGCTCCGTCAAATTGGGGAGCACCGCTTCTTCCTCCTAAACATGGAACAGATGTTCCCCCTGTCATATCTACAGTCCATGTCTCTTCCTCGATACATGGACTGAGATTTGGTCAAAACACAGTCAGGCGTTACAATCGGGAGAATCTCTAATCGTGCTGCTTTTCTTATTGGCTATAGTAAGTAGATTCTTACACTATTACTAGGCCCGATGAAACAGGAATTTTCGACATACGAGACTCTAAATCAGGCGTTCATGTTCATTAACCAATTCATGGACATTAAAGGTGACTTCCCACCGGGCGAGTTTCGAGCATTGGGATGGGTCCATTCTTCGGACAAGTATTGGTGGTTCTAGATGGTGGGCTTCGTCCTTGAAGATTTGAAGGACGAACTATTACAGATCGGCCTTTATACTGCAATACGGACTGTTCAATGTGGCATCCCGTCAAGCAGCCATCACTTCTTTTCCATGCTAGAGCGTTATAATCCAGAGACATGTACGTTCTTCACCCCAGTCAGGGAGATGGGGATAGCTCTTCATGAGATGTGTGAAGTCTCTGGACTTGTGTGAGGGTTCCGTGCGAAGAATATGTCCCGTCAGCCAAATAACTGCACTTGATGAAGGATAGTGCTCCTCTGGCATACGCAACATATTGGAAACTATTATGTTACTTTCATATTTGCGTTGAGATTACCAGTTGGAGGTCCAGAGGAGTCAAGCAAATGGCTTGGGCAAATTACCTCTTCAATAGTTTGGGGGACAAGGCCGACCGTTTGACCCGTATATCCCCTAGAACAGATGCAAAAATCGAGAAGAGGATTAGCGCGCTTCAACATCCTCGTATTCTACGGATCAGTTGAAGATACTTTCAGACATGGCACAGTCTTTGAAAGTTTTCATCATCAGGCCAAGACCCCTATATTCAACAGAGCCCTGCTAGTTGACTTCTTAATGCTATGGTTGAAGCGGTGTGTCATGCCAACACTCCCCTATGAGGTCATGTGACTGACGTGGTATATCCTGCGATCCTACTGGCATTTAGCCGGGGTATCACCCTCCTTCCAACGATGATGGGATGTATTCAAAGTGGACTTCAGGTATTAGCTAAGACATTCTGCAAAGTGGAAGTTTTGATAGATGCTAAAGGCAATTTGTTTACCGACCAGCATGGAAATCCTGAGGTCAAAGTGCTCAATCCTAGAATTGAACTTCCATATACTTATTTGGTGGTGTGGTATGTCTTGCATTGCCTATCCCTGATGACAGTCGCGTACACATCGGAAGACTTTGTGCCATTCCTGTAGAAGTTTGAATACTCGTCTTAGTAGCATTCCTATATATTCTATATTAGGAAGGCCATTCAAAGCGACTCCAACTATCAGTTGGTCCAACGCCTCCCTGATATTCAGAATACATCATATAGAGACCAGTTCCTGGACATCGCAGGGCCAAATGGGTATATCACCCTCTCGACTGGTGTCTTCTGCTGGTTGATGTGTATCCGACCAGGATATCTCATTTTTTGTCATGATGACACCTATAAATCGAGCCTTATCTACCGAGCTGATTTACTCATCAATTCAGGTATGACCAACTCTATGTGGGGAACCAAAATACCAGCCTCCATTTCAGCGAGAATCTGTTCGTAGGGGCACGGGTATGGTATTTTCATGTGGTCGGCAGGACGGGGGCGATATTCAGTCTTCCTTAAAGACCTCCCAATGCGTATACCAGCCTCAGCTTTTGTACCTGGTATATTGTTGCCAATACAGTAGGTTACGAGATGAATGCCTTCTGCATTAAAGCCATCAAGTCCGCCTATAGGGGATCCAAGACTGTTCATAAGAAAAGAATGAACGAGTACTTTGAGGCTGAGAAAGAGACTGGCGTGTGTGAAGTGACAGAGCGCGTCGCTGGAATCACAGAGGAGCACTCTACAAGAAAACCTCTCCAGGTCATAGAAAAGCATGCCCATCCATCCTCTTTCACCATGGTTCGAGTTGGAAGAGGGCATGAAGGGAACCTAAAGCTGAAGTTTCGCTGCAAGGAGCTTCTCAGCAAGGGGTGGGCTCAGTAGAATCCAAGGAGGAAGAAGAGGTGGCTCCTCCGCTCATTCAGAGTCGGCATAGTAGAGGCCCTGCCACTTCAGAAGGAACAGCAGTTGCGAAGGGGTCTCAGCCAGAATCTCCGTTAGTTCTTTTGATGACCTCAGGCGAGGGAACTGAAGTGCAATCGGGTTCTCCAAGCATTATGATGTCAGCCTTCAAAGTCATTGAATCCAGCCCGACCACTGGACCAATTGAAGGAAAAGCTCCAATTGTTGAGGTGTCTCTGGTCCAGGTATCATCTTCGTCGTCTGAGGCGATGGTCATGATGTTGGGCCAGAGCGCGCCTCCCATGATACCAGTGAACCCTCACATGTGGTGGAAGAGGGACACAAGTGATTCCTCCAAAGACAGAGCTACTGTGTAAAGAGATTGCTACTGCTGAAGGTATCTTGTCTTTTCCACCTATGTCGTTTCCTATAGAAAATATAGACGACGTTTTAATTATCTGGTTAAGCAACCTTTCACAGGGGTACCGCTGCAATTGAAGGCAAAACCTCCTTGAATATTACGAATATGATTGAAGAACTGACTCAGCCAGCAGGCACGAAGTTCTCAAGATCTGCAATGAAGTGGCTTTTGTAGGTGCAACATCCGGGGCTGAAGAATCTTCTCAGCTAGGAGAACTGCTGGAGGGTTTGCCCCTTATATCTCCCTAATCTGGTAAGATACCAGCATTCAATAATCTTCCTCTTGGTGTTGTTTCTAACATCGTTGTACTGGCTGTAGGTGATATTGCCTCAACTCAAACAGAGGAGCCCAGATACTAGTGTGGAGGTCATTCCTCCCACTTCTGATCATGTCTCTATCGCTATCGTAGAGACTGGATCAGGCAGTACTCCACTGGTACCGACATCAGCATGGACATTTTGGAAGAATTTTCTCTCCAAATGGTTAGGCAATTCTTTACGACAATGGAGTATTGTACTGAATTGGTGCTATCTGGGCAAAGTTCCTTCGAGTTCGTACGAACGCTCCTTAATAACCAGGTCGAGAACATCTGGCAGACTGGGGGTTCTGACCAAGTGAGTGCACATGCTAGTTGAGTGCTCAGTGTGTACTCGAAGGAACTTAGAAACTTAGAGAGAGCCAACCCGTTGGTTGATACTCAACGGGTGTCCGAGAACCTCTATATCAATCAGGAACGAGAGCGAAAGGAGATTGAAGAGCAGATAGCTGAGAAAACTTGTTGTCTTGATGATTTCAGAACCCTCTATCAAAACTTGGTAGACGACCTTCAGAGATCTGAGATCGTTACCTAGGGTGCAGAAGGTGTGATAGCGAGTACTCGAGCTGTAATTGCGAAAGCGCAGGCTTTAATCCATGACAACGAGTTGAAGCTCGCCAATGAGAGAAAGAGGGTAGAGGAGCTTGAGGGCACTAAAGGTCATGTAAAACAGAAGCTTGATGTCCACAATTTGAGGTTGGGAACTCTTCAAGCACAACTCGCCACAAAGAAACTATTGTTTGAAGAGGAGTTGAAGGCTTGGGCTTTAGCCAAAATCGAGGAGGCGCGTCAAAGAGATATCCAGCACCTTAGGGAACAAATACAATCCCTTGCCAAGCGAGAGTGATTTTTTGTTCCTCTTTTTTCTTTTGAACACTCCATCTTATTGGATAAGAGAGTGTTTTGTATCAATTTTAAATTTGATATAGATAAAAAATAATAATTTTGTCTTCTTCTTGTCTTGACTTTCCTTTTGTGTTTTGAAAATCAGACAAATGAAAGTGATGATTTGCTAGAGGTGATGATTAACAAAGCAACTCAAAGTTTAGAAATTCTATTTAAGAAATTTGAAAAGGTTACTGTCAAAGGTGTGATGTTAACTTGGCAGAAGTTGAATTCAAGATATGAATGGATTTTGTAGACTTACTATTCTATTGATGAGAAGAACAAGTGGAGTTAAATTCATTGGGGATTTATGGAAAATTTTACCGTCAGAGGTGTAATGTTAACATGACGGGTTAGGATTTACAATTGGAAGCAAATTGAATTGTTAAAGATGTGATATTAACTTGACAAGGAAGTGAATACTAGAGGTGTGATATTAACTTAGCATCAAAGAGATCCTGTTTTTACTGAAAAAACTGAGAAGATTGCTATCATAGGTTTAATATTAACTTAACAGTGAGTTGAATGCTAGAGATGTGATATTAACTTAGCATTCGGCATCTCAGCTTTGATAAGAAAGCTCGAGGGAAGATCATTGTCATAGGTATAATATTTAACTTAACAATGAAATGGATGTCAGAGGTGTGATATTAACTTAGCATTGAACATCTCATTTTCGTTGAAAAAATTGATAGAACCACAACCATAGGTGTAGTGTTAACTTAACAGGGATTATATTGCGATATGAGCAATTTCGGTCAGAGGTGTGATATTAACTTGACCGGGAGATTTTTACAATTTGAGCAATATTATGGACTTGTCATTTAATTGAAGAGAATTGACAAGTTAAAATTTTGGTCAGAGGTGTGATGTTAACTTGATCGGGAGATTTTGCGATCTGAGCAATTGACTTGCCATTCTATTGAAGAGACTTGACAAGCTGAAATTTTATCCGCCGGGGATATTGAAGGAAGTCACTGTTAGAAGTATAATATTAACTTAACAGCGGGGTATGTCAGAAGAATAATATTAACTTGACATATTTGATTTTGTGATTATTTCGCTGGAGAAACAATTACAACTTCTTTTAAGGTCTCACTATTCCATGAACGGGAATTAGTAAGGGATTTTTGAGGGGAAAACGGGAGCAAATTCCTCAAGATTTTTAGCAAACCCTCAGCTATCAACAAATTTAGTATGCCTTTATCAACTACCGTTTGAGTTGGGCAAGCATGCTATTCCCCTCAGCATGATGAGTTGTCGAGGATTTTCTGTTAGGCTTAGATACCAACTACTTCCTTTATCCTTTAGTCGTCGGAGGCGTCGGACGTAATATAGATGTACTAGAGAAGAGTGACAAGACTAAAACTAAAGTTTCGCACTATGTCTCTTCGATATTAACATCATGCATGGTCGGCTCGGCGTCAGTCGACCATGATGTGATCCGTTGAAGGAAGAAACTCTTCTTTGGTGCTCTTTCAAACACTTAGATCTAGAGATTTGATCAAGGTGTAATGTTAACCTGATCATTAGAAGGGTCCTATCAAGAATAGTACTTCTTCAAGAATCTGCCATTGATCGGCATCATGAGCGTATTGTCGTCTTAAGTTATGAGACGGTATGCTCCATTTGAGTAGACTGACTCTATTACAAATGGTCCTTCCTATTTGGGTTGAAACTTTTCTTTTGTCTTATGTGTCATAACTATGGGTCCTCTGACAACTAAGACAAGATCGCCTTTCTTGAAAATCTGTTTTCTGACTTTCTTGTTAAAGGCTCTGAAAATCCGAGCTTGATAGAACTCGATTTGCTGTTGGGCTTGCAGACGTTTGTCATCTAAAGCTTCCAACTCCTGAAGGCGCAGTAAGTGCTTCTCTTCATCTACAATCCTGGTTGTCAGGGCAACTCACAGAGATGGGATTTGGATCTCCCGTGGGAGTATAGCTTCACATCCATACACCAAAGAAAACAGTGTGGCCTTTATCGGTGTTCTCACCGTTGTGCGGTAAGCTTATAAGTATTCGCCTAATTTGTCGTCCCAGTCATGTTGACTCTTTGAGACAAATTTCTTAAGAAGCTTCTCAATAGTCATATTGAAGGCTTCTGTGAAGTCGTTAGTGGCTGGATAGTATGCCATTGGTGATACACTTTGGATTCTGAATTTGTTGCAGAATTGCTGGACTGCTTGGCTGACGAATTGAGGCCCATTATCGTGGACAATTCGACGGGACTGAAGCGATAATGCACGTGATGCTTGATGAACTTGATCACGTTTGGTGTCTTTGCTTCCTTCAGGAGAACAACTTCCGCCCATTTAGAGAAGTAATCTGTTATGGCTAAGATGAAGAGATGTCCTCTAGATGTTGGAGGGCTGATAGGTCCAATAACATCCATTCTCTACATCTCTAATGGTCATGAGGAAGTTGGTTGAAGATGTCCCGGTGCTTGATCGACAAAGTCACCGTGGATCTGACATGCATGACATCGCTTAGCATAGGCGATCGCATCAGGGATCATCTTTGGCCAATAATAGCCAAGTCTTCCGAGATGGTCTCCGAGCTTGGGTCCGGAATGGTGAGCTCCGCACATACCATCATGAGCTTCTTTGAGTGCTTCTTGTGCCTCTTTGTTCGAAAGACATTGAAGCGGAATTTCATCATAAGATCGGCGATATAATGTCTGCATAATCACATTGTAATGGAATCGAGGAGCTTTCCTTCTGATGGCAGCTGCCTCCTTGGGGTCATCAGGCAATATGCCATATAAGACGAAGTCAATGTGAGGGAATCACCAATCTCTAGGTTTGAGATGTGTTAAAATCTCAAGAACCTCTTTGACTTGAAGGTCTCCTCTTGGAGTTCTACTGTTCTCAAAAGGGAATACAAGTCGCAACTGTAGATGAGTACTTTTTGCATGGTTTCAACTGGAAGGGCCAACGAAGCAGTGAGGGACACCAGTGCATCTGCATGTGCATTTTGCTGACGCGGTATATGGTTATTGTAGAAGTTTTGAACCTTCTTTGCCATGATAATGGTCGCGTTGTGATAGGGCACCAAGTATTTATGTCATACTTCGTACTCTCCGCGAACTTGATTGACGATGAGCTTTGATCACCGTATACTTCGAGATTTTAACTCCAATCTCTTTAGCAAGTTGCATCCCGATCAAGAGAGCATTGTATTCTGAGACATTGTTGGAATACGGCTCCGTTAGCAAGAATGGACGAGGGATCACGTAGTTATGAGGGGAGATAAATACTACCCCACATCTGCAATGATATTTCCCTCAGGATTCGTTCTCGATGCTCCATCAAAAAATAGTTACCACACTTGTTCTTCTGAGGAAGCATTGATCTAGTTAACTTCAGTGATCTCGTCTGGGAGGTCGTAATAAAGTTTTAAAGTTTCTGAAACTAAAATCAGCCACAACTTGACCTTTGATCCTCTTTTGTGACATGAATTGCATCTCATATGGTGAGAACAATATGACTTATTTCGCTTGTTTGCTGTTCAGTGAAGATGGACTCGTCGTCAGCAATATAAAGGATTGACTCTGGAGATGACTTGAATGCCTTGCCCTGTGAGTAAATATTGCATTTTCTAGACAGCGAAGACCACACTAAGCATTTCTTCTCGATTGGGTTGTAACCCCAATCATTGTTTTAGTTAAATAGTAGATTGCCTACTCGTGATTTTGATCATTATTCTGGGCTATAACGCTCCCAAAGAATGATCCATCGATCGAACATATAACAGGAAAGGCTTTCATGATACTGGAACTACTAGAACCGGCGGGTGTGTGAGATACTCCTTGATTTTTTCAAATACTTCTTAGCAAGAATTGTCCCAGACGAATAAGACTCCCTTCTTCATTAACTTGGTGAAGGGTTGGCAGCATCCTAAAAGATTTGATATGAATCTCCGGATGTGCACCAATCGTCCCTGTAGACCTTTGAGTTCTTTGAGATTTCACTGAGGTTGCATCTCTTGGATGGCACGAATCTTCTCAGGATCCAAATGAATTTCTTTGTATGTAATAACAAATCCAAGTAATTTACCACTGGCTACCCCCAGGAAGGACTTGGTTGGGTTCATCTTCAACAGGTAAGCCTGCATGATGTCGAACACCCTCCTAAGGTCCGCGAGGTGATCGCCCTTGTCACGGCTCTTCACGGCGACGTCATCAACATAGCACTCTATGGTCTTACGTGTATGCTCATGAAAGATCGCATTCATGGCGCATTGATATGTCTTCTGGTTCAAAGCTTTAAAAACGTAGCAGTTCTTGGTAGGGTATCCCAGCATCCTGTGATATAAACAGTAGTTGGGATCTTTAATCTTCCCCACTCTTCGGGGCATCTGATCTCCAGAAGCTTGAGTTTGTTACTCTTTTGGAGTAACTTGAATAAAGAGACCACGTGCTCATGAGTACGATTTGTTTCCACGTGGTTGATCGAAAGCAATACCTCTTGACTGACTGAGTTTCTAGAGGTGATTTGGTTTCTGTTGCCAGAGTATCCCTTCTCCTTGGTTGAGAAGATGAGGCACATCGCATTGACTTATCGGGTCTCGGCTTACTGTCTTTTTCTTCAGCCCTGACTCAGGCGACGATCTCTTCTGCCTGTTCGCCTTGTAGCGCCAAGTGCTTCTAAGTGTGACATTCTGTCACCCCTATTTGAGTGAGTGGGAAAGTTTGCAGATTATGGCGACATGTCTCGACCAGTGTGGACTGGGTCATGCCTCTAGGACAACGAGTGCCATGCTCTGAAATCTCTCGATGAAGGTTTTGATAGGCTTTCCTTTCTCTGCTTGGCTGCAAGGAGAGTCGGCACCGAGATCTCTGAATCGTCTTCAAAGAGACGAGTCAAAAACAACTTCTCGAGGTCGGCCTATGTTTTAATTGAGCCAGCAGAAAGTTTCATGAACCATTTAAAGGCGACCCCCTTAACAGTATCAATGAATAAATGAGACAAAATGGCATCGTTTGATACTACATTCCCAGTTTGAGATTTGAAGTAGTATATGTATTGGTTCGGTGACCCTTTACCGTCGAAAGTGTAAAGGGTTGGTGCCTTGAATTTGGGAGGGTAGGGAGCCGTGTCCCACTCTGCTGGATTGGGTCGGACTATCCCCACTTCTTAGAGTTCGTCTCGGTTAGCGAGGGCCTTAAGGTGTTACTCTAATTTGCTTATCTTTTTGGAATGAGTGCTCACATTCTCTGAGTTATCCTTCTCTTCAGATGAAGACTTGGGTGACTCAGAGTCGGAATGCTCTTTATTCTCGGTGTTCGCAGAGGATGAGTTCTCCCTTCCTTCCATTTGAAGTCTTGGCTTTTAGCTTCTTTTTGCCCTTAAGCAGTTGTGATGACATCTGTTTCAGAGTATCGATCGATTCTTGCTGAGCTCGAATCATATCGAATTGCTCTCGTTGGACTCAGGCCTGCTCTTTGAATTACTTGGCCATCTCTTCGGAAGTTCCTGCCATGTAAACAAAGGCAGTTGTCCCCAAACTGGAATTCGAAGACTGGGATTCGATGATGGCGGAATGCTCATCATTCACCTCAACCCCCTAGCCAACAGATAGTAGTCGACTGGGACGATTGCTTCCGTGCAGGCCCGAGTGTGTTGGTAGACCTCTTCAGGTTCGGTAAGAACATTTTTCAAACCTGAAGACCGATCAGCATCCAACTCCTCCGAGCTGACAGCCAATTGCTTTCCCTTGGACTTACTTGGTGTGGAACTCAACCCTACCTTGTTTACAGTCACTTCTGGGTATTTGACGTCAGAGAATGATTCTTTCTTCCAGGATCATCGTCTTTTGGCTGAATTCGAACCCGCCAACAATTGGCCAAAAATCGAAGGTTGATCTGTCTGAAAGCCGCAATGGCAATCAGAGAGCACTGTGGAGATTAGTTGCTCACAGTAGCATCGAGGGCTGATCTGGTGGACGCTCCTCTTCCTTGTTAGGCAATCCCTAAGGTCCGTTGTGGGGACGTCAGAGGAACTAGCCTCGAACCCCTAGGGGTAAGGATTTTTTGGCTAAACACAGGTCTCGCATTTCCTTGTTGAAACGTGGACCTCGCGTTGAGTTAAAACATGGCCTTCGCATTTAGTTGAAACACAGGCCTCGCATTCTGGAATAGACAGAATGCGTGCCTCACGTTTTGGATCCGTCAAAATGCGGGTCTCACATTTAGCATAGACCTCGCATTGTTGAATAATGCGGGACTCACATTCTAGGACAGAAACGCGGTCCTCACGTCGCTTAAGACAAACGTGAGTTTCATTCTCGTGTTCTGAAATTGCAAAATAGATTGTCTCTACAGAATCTTCAACCTGTTGTCAATGTGCGTGACGTCTTCATCGACGTTCAGCATTCTGGTTAAGCCGTAAAGGTTGTTGGGAACCTGTTCGAAAAGGAGAAAGAGCAAAAGTTTAGAGTAAATTGTGCAGGTTCATATGTCAATGTTCAAGCTCTGGGTATGTATGTAGAGTTAATGTGCTCCTTCGAACTACCGTTTATAGCAAAAGCTATAACAAATCGTATCTGCAGGGAGAATTTGCGATGGAAGCTTTCTTAGTTCTTTTTGTTCTTGTTTTTGAAAGGAAACGAAAGTTCTTCTTTGTTTAAGAATTAAAAAAGAAAATAAGTAAAAGGAAGATGATGAATCCTTTTGTGTTAAGAAAAGAAACATAAAAACGAGAAAGGTAGAATGAAAGCGGTGAATGAAATGGTGTTTGAAAAAGTAGAAAATAAAGATGAACTTTGTTTGAGAATGAAAGTTTCTTAGAAATTAGGAAAGTTTTTATCAAATAGAAGGAAAGCCATGACTAACTAACAACTCTACACTACAACTTACTAATCTCTTGAATGAATTGTACCTCATGTAGATTCATTGGTATATTGTCCATCTTGATTCATCAAGTCAAAGAGTTGGCCCAATTTGTTTAGGTGTTCCTCTCTTAGCTTGGTTAGGTGGCCTTCTTGCATAGGCTCCCAATAGGTTCACAAGAATGAAATGTAAGAATTTGAGATTCACAATTTAGGTATGCGTAATAAGAATGTTAAGTTCATTAGATCATCAAAGCCATGGTTTAGCAAGCATGAAATAAGAAACTAGTGCATTAACTTATTAGCATACTAAGGTGATCCCATCATTATGTTCCATCAAGGTTCTTACTAAATAAATAAGGCTCCAAATGAGTCACACATGAATCATATGGAGGGAATAAAAAACAACACTCATCTTCATTAAAAATTAAAGAGACTTGTTAAGCACAAGACATAAAATTATAAACATCCAATGAATCACATGAGTTAGTATCATTCAAGAGTTAATAGTTGTTAAAGGTTAGTTAGTCATTTTAGAAAGTTAGTTAGCCATGAAAAAGTAAAGCAAAGAAGAAAACATGGTAGACTAAAGTGCAAGAAATTAAAAGCTTGAAAGTAAAAGAACAAGAATTAAAAGAGCAATAAATTAGAGAAAAAAGATCATGACTTTGCATTTGATTGTCACTCTCAATTATAGAGATTTCACTCTCAGCCTCTCTCTTTTCTGGAATCTAAAAAGAAGAAAATGAAATTATAAGAGAATACTAAAGAAAAGCCTAAAGAAATCCTAATCTTTCTCCTAAAATTTATGACTATTTCCAACTGCCAACAACTTAGGCCCTAGAGGTCTTTATATAGGCACTAGGAGCTCATCGCTTTCAATAATAGCCGCAGGATCAAACGATGCATCAATGGTCCAAGATTTACCCAGGATCCGTGGCCAAAGCCACTTTTCCGCGGCAGAATCTTGGCTGTTATGCCAGCGATCACGCTAACAGGCTGTCTCTGCCTATGTGTACTATGGAAGCTTTTAGAACTGAGAGAATATTCCTTGGTTCATTACAGATGTGGACTTTTTGAATTGGGCTCTTTTTAATCTCCTTTAAATCCATTAATTAGCTTAGATTTGGTCCTTCTTCTTCATTGGGGGTGTTTGGTTTGAAGGAAATGGGCGGAAGTAAGGAAATGGGGAAGTATAATTGATCCCTTCCCTATCTATCCAAACACCGGAAAAGAAAAATAAGAAAACCCCTTTTCTTTTTCTATTCTCTCTTTTACGCAACCATTTTCTCACTTCCAGAGTGCTACAGTTAATTTTGTGGTCATATAAATCTCATTTGTAATAAGTTGTAGCGCAAAACAATTAATTTTTTGATCATGTAAATTTCACTTGCATTCTAATCACAGTCCATTTTTTATTTTTCTTAATTAATTTTTATTTTAATATTATTTTGCGGTCAACTTTGTGGTCAACTTTTCCACTTTCACTTTCACATTACCATTCAAACACCAGAAAAGACATAACATTTTTCAAACTACACTTCCCAATAACATCCAAATACCGGAAAACTTACTAACCAATTCTCAAGTTCCAAAGGGAACTATTATCACTTCCTCACTTCCTCACTTCCACCCTTAACCAAACAGGCCCAAAGAGTGAACTTGAAATTTTAGAGAAATAGCCATTAAAAATCTTATTTTTATTGATAATATGTATGAAACTGTGATGCAAAATGATATAAAATTGAATACTAATTAGAACCTCTGGTAACCTGGAATTGCAGAGTTTGGAGAGGAGGAGGACGTGGAATTAGTCTTCACCGTCTCTTTGATCGTGCGCATTGCTTTTGTCCTGCGGGTCTACTGAGATACGTTAACATAGGTAGCATGGACTGCACGAGAGGTTTTCAGAACCTCTTTAGAAGTGGCGCCCTTTACATTGTAAGTATGGGATGGGCCACTTTAGGAGTAATTTCTGAAGAGATTCGAGAACGAGTCTTAGAAGAGACTTTGCGGTATTGCCGTATTGCTTTGTGGCTGGCAGAGCCTGAGGAAAGGAACTCCTCAAACTTTCCTTGGTCAAATTCAACGATAAGAGATTCTACCGTTTTCCTGAGGAGCTGGACATCGTCTTGCACTACAACACTCTCATCAGTAGAGAAGGAATTCCCCAGCGGAGTCGCCAACTTTTGTTTATGGCAGAAAAAGGTTCTCGAGTCGGTGTAAGATTTCTTTGAGTGGCTGAATGATCAGTCACTGATATTACATATATATTGTCACATTCTCATATCTATTATATAATAAATCCTGCTATTTAGTCTTATTTTTATTTAATAATATGCAGGCCCATTACTAAGGGAGAAAGAAGAGAAAACGAGCCCAAAAGCCCATCAAAATTCTAATTTAATTCAGAATTAATTCAAATAAAAAATCAGGACAAATCAAAGAAGATAAAACCAGTTGATCAATTGATTAAATTAGATCTCTACAAATCAAGTGGTTAAGTTGAAAATTAACAGAAGAATCGTCAAAATCAGAAGATCAAACGATATATTTTTTTGGATAAATTGATGAAACAAAGTGAGGGAAGGATTTCTCCCAGGATGTGGTCATCTAGCCACATCCTGGCCGCAGATCCGCGGCATCCACGGGTTTGTTGCAACAGATGGGAGAGCGTTTTGTTCCCCTATCTTCTCACACTCTCTCCTTTTGATTTTTGCCTATAAATACTGGGATTTCTCAATGTACAGAGGACGATTAGACAGAGATAGATTCTTAGGCCAGTTTTTATTCTAGTTTAGTATAGATTTTTATTTTTATTTTATGTAATTTTTATTTCTTTGTAAGCAAAGGTTAGACTAAGATTCATGTAAGTAAAAGAGAGAGATTTATATTGAGAGTGACATCGATGTAACATTCTCCTTTCTTCCATCGTTTCTGCAAGCAATAAAAAAGTAACTTTTTTATTTTCTTCTTTGTTTTCATTTTCTTCTTCTTCTTTCTACTCTTCATCTTTTGATTTTGATGATAGTTCAAGTGAGTCACATAGCATCAGTATTGTCTTGCCTTAGCGAGTATCATCGATAACTCATGACGATTCTTCCCTATGTTTGTATCATTTCATACTTGCTCGAAAAAATCTTGATGATGTAATGTGAAATGGGACAAAGTTAATCTTATGAGTTATGCGCTGATCGCCTCAGATCAAGGTAAACATGCAAGGTTCCAAGTAAGTCATCAACTGGAAAAGGTGGGTAAGTTCTTTTAGTTTTTTCTTCCTTTCTTTTAAATCCTTTAGTTTAGATCACTACCATCTCCCAACTCTTTTATTCACTCTTTTTTATTTCTTTCTTTTACTTAGTTTTCTATTTTTCCAAAATCATCATCTTCTTCTATCTATCATCTTCACAAATTAATGTAGTTTTAATTTCCTTTTCTTTGAAAGAACAAGAGAAGAACTTTAACCATTTTCAAGTAACTTAAAAGAGAACTCACAAAATGCTTTCATTGCTAGTCCCTCCTTGTGGATCACAACCCATATAGCCACTCGCTATAGCGGTAGTATTAAGTACTTGCACACTTCTATTATAAAGTTTTGAAATTCTGTATTTTCTGTGTATAGGTCTGAACTCAATCAAATTTTGGCGACGTTACTAGGGAGGGACGGTAAGTAACTCTTTTTTATTTACCTTATTGATTAACTTTCTTCTCTATTCTTGATGTACAGATTTAACAATAAAATTTTTTTACTACAGTGGATATATAAGTGTCCACGGACTTTGCTCAAGAAAGCAGAGCCCAGAAGCCCTCAGATTTGCTGCATTCTAGTGGTAATCTGAGTGAACTACTAACTTGTATTTTTTTTACAGGTTCACTAAATTGCAAAGTTTAAATATCTGTAACTATTTATTTCCTTGTTTGACTCACTGTACATACATTTTTAATTCAACAGTAAAAGGTTGATTGTAAATGCTAAAAATGGTTTAGACTTTACATTTAGGCACGTGTCTATTTCTTTATATTTTCTATTTATTGTTGAAGAGTGCTGGAGCCAAGATTTGTGTGTATAGCATTTAGTATAAGGTTCATTCTTGTATGAAATATTGCTTGAGTGTTACTTTTTCTATATACTTGTACACTGCACTAAATTGAATTAAGGGGTTGTCCTATAAACAAGATAAGGTGGGGAAGCCATTACCCTCCCTTAGCCCACAAGCAATCTCCTCACTCACTAATTCAAGCCTAACTAAAAATGAGTAGATGTTGGCCCTAGGGATATCTCGAACTCATATAGGAGACTGACCAAAGGGGGAAGTTGATTAGAATTTGACTCTTGCCAAATCAGTGTCAAAGGTTGGGGATTGATGAGGCGAAACTTGAAGAACAGCTGGTTGGTATAATTAGGCTCACTGCTTAGGCACGGATAACACTCACTGATCTTGCCCCTACCTGACTGATTAAATTGTAGTCAGATTCTGTAATATACCCCCCGTGGACAGTCAACCAGTTAGGAGTCGTCTAGGTTTAAGGTCTACCCTAACTTAGGTTAGATTTCTTTTTATTGTTTGTTTGTTTTTTTTTTGTTTTGGACATTTCTTATGTGATTATGACTTATAACAACAATTTTTCAATTTTAATGGTAATTCATATTACACCCTGACCTCTTCTTCAGATATTACCAACCCGGTATATCATAACTTTAACCAACCTAGTGTGTCAGATTGGTCGTATCCGAATCAATACATGCACCAGTTCCAATACTGTGAACAAGATTGGAATAATCATCACTACTCTTCATAGAGTCAATGGGGATACAACTCCCCAAGTCATATTGTCAACCACCTTACCAACATCCAGCTTCATATAATCTTGAACAACCATTAGAAGAATCAATTGACTGGGAAAAGAGGATGGAAGCCTTAGAAGAGCTTGAGCGATGAATTCAAATTCTAGAAGACTCAAAATCCCATCAAAATTTTTAAATCAAAGATCCTTATTCTATTTTTCAAGAAGAACATACCGACTTAGAAAAGAGTATAAAATTCATGATTCAATTTCAAAGTGATCCTTTAAATATGATAGAAGTAAGACTTGGTTGATTGGAAAACATGCGTAGGAATAAGAAAACTCTCTTTACCCAACTTTGACTATTCCCTACATTTCTAGTCATATTAATGAAAATAAAGAATCTTAGAATCTTGAAAACTTTGACCAAGATTCAATCTCATCACACACATTTGAACTTGATCAATTTCAAACTTTGGACACAAGTTTTCCATTCAATGAGATTAAACTTGAATGTGAATGTGACCCCGATCCCCAACCTTGTAATTCAGTTTTTATTTTCGAATTTATGTTGACTCCGATATCATTACCCAATTTGGACTAATCTTCAGAGCTAACATTTATTCCCGTACCCATAGATCTAAAAATTAAATCACCAATTTTGGATAGTCACAATCCATTATTGGGAAGAGAATGTGAATCTCAGTTCTTTGATTTGGTCCTTATTATTGAACCAATACCGACTCTCGAACCCGAAATTGATTTTCCTGAGTTAGTATTGGTTACCGAACTTTTCATTTCAGAACCCAAATCATCCATTCCACAAAAACCATATTCTATTGTTGGACCAAGGTATTGACCACAATGACTCCGTGATGATTTTTCAAGACTGGTCATATGAAGGGAATAAATTTCATAATAGGATCTTTCATGATCCTATTCATATTGGGGACTGTAAATATATAAATAGAAAAGAGGTCAATAAAGGTGGGTCCCGTGAACCACCATCATTATCTTGATTGAGCAGAAACGATTGGCCCAATCCGACCATCACTGGAACCGCCACCTTGAGGTAACAATTTTTCTTCACTTTCTTCTTTTTCATGCATTTATGCATAAATTCATACATTGAGGATAATGTATGAGATAGGGGTGGGGGAGGGTTCTAACATAACTTAGGTTTTTCTTTTATTATTAAAAAATTATTAACAATTTTCTTTGCTTTTAAAAATATTTTAGAAATAGAAACAATATTTTGGCCTATTTTTTTGTAAGAAATTAAGTTAATTTTAAGGAATAGGAGAATCATAATTAGGATTTCTAATACTTTGTCAAAATAAGATTATTTGTTTGATTTCTAGGATTAGGAAGAAAATTTGGAACAATAATTTAGTCTTGATTTTTACCTTAATGAAATATGCATGCTTTATACACTTACACACTTAGAGTTCAAAAACAAAGATTCTTATGTCTTATTAAAATATATATATATAAATTATAATATATCAAAAATCCTCTGATTAAGCTGGTATTTGTGCCTCATAAAGCATAAGTATTCACGCCTAAAAGCGGTCCATATAACAAAATTCGTAATTTTATGGCCTTGTTTGCTCGAGTCCTTATCTTGGGGTGTTTTCTCACCCGATGCCCTAAAATTGTTCGGTTTGGGAGTCACCGACAAAAGGCTCGTTACATGGGCAGATTAGAAAGCCTAATAGAACTAAAGAATGATACCGCCAAAAATATTAAAATAGAGAGAAGAAAATAAGGCATAACAGTTAGAGTTAAATAACTCCGAGTCAAAATTTCACAGTCACAAAGAGGCATATAACTTAAGGTAAAATAATAGACTAGACGGGAAATACAGTTTGACTCCTTACCTTGATTGATAATAAATTTTTGAATAAAGACTAAGTTTAAGAATGAAAAGTTTGATTTCCCTATAACTTATAGGTTACTTAATTCTTACAATAATACTTCAAATATTTTTTCTCTTTTAAAATGTGTTTTCAAAATATTAACACTCTGTTTCTCTTTATTTTTGAATTTTATGGGTGTAATCCACTGAAAACCCTCACGAGACAAAACTAGTCTTCTAGGGAAACCCTAGAGATTTAACGGCTTGTTACACATGCTCAGTGCAATCGGGTGACCTGCGAAAGTGGTCTAATAATTTTTTAGGTTTAGTTTTGATGTTTTGCTCGAGGGCGAGTAAAAGATAAGTGTGGGGGTGTGATCAGTCACTGATATTACATATACATTATCACATTCTCATATCTATTATATAATAAACCTTATTATTTAGTCTTATTTTTATTTAATAATGTGCATGCTTATTACTAAGGGAGAAGGAAGAGAAAATGAGCGCAAAAGCCCATCAAAATTCTGATTTAATTCAGAATTAATTCAAATTAAAACTCAGGGCAAATAAAAGAAGATAAAACCAGTTGATCAATCAGTTAAATCAGATAGCTACAAATCAAGTGGTTAAAGCCGAAAATCAACAGAAGAATCGTCAAAATCAGAAGATCAAACGATATATCTTTTTGGATAAACAGATGAAACAAAGCGAGGGAAGGATCTGCTCCCAGGATGTGGATCCACAGTTAAAGCCACGGTTCCGTGAGTTTGTTGCAACAGATGGGGGAGCGTTTTGCTTCCCTATCTTCTCATACTCTTTCCTTTTTGTTTTTGTTTATAAATACTGAGATTTCTTAGTGTACAGAGGACGATTAGACAGAGATAGATTCTTAGGCTAGTTTTTATTCTAGTTTAGTGTAAGTTTTAATCTTCATTTTATGTAATTTTTATTTCTTTGTAAGCATAAGTTAGACTAGATTCATGTAAGTAAGAGAGATTTATGTTGAGAGTGACACTGATGTAACCTCCTCCTTTCTTCCATCGTTTCTGCAAGCAATAAAAAGGTAACTTTTTATGTTCTTTTTTATTTTTTCTTCTTCTTTCTACTCTTACTCTTTTGGTTTTGATGATAGTCCAAGTGAGTCAAATAGCATCGGTATTGCCTTACCTTAGCGAGTATCATCGATAGCTCATGATGATCCTTCCCTATCTTTGTATCATTTCATACTTGCTCGATGAAGCCTTGATGATGTAATGTGAATTGGGACTGAGTTAATCTTTTGAGTTATTCGCTGATTGCCTCCAGATTAAGGTAAACGTGCAAGGATTCTAGGTAAGTCATCAACCGGAAGAGGTGGGTAAGTTTTTTTTTAGTTTTTCTTCCTTTCTTTTAAATCCTTTAGTTTAGATCACTACCATCTCCCAACCCTTTTATTCACTCTTTTTAATTTCTTTCTTTAACTCAGTTTCTATTTTCCCAAAATCATCATCTCTTATCGAGCATCTTCACAAATTAACATAGTTTTAATTTTTTTCCTTTAAAAGTACAAGAGAAGAACTTTAACCATTTTCAAGTAGCTTAAAAGAGAACTTACAAAACGCTTCCATCGCTAGTCCCTCCTCGTGGATCACGACCCGCATAGCCACTCGTTATGGCGGTAGTATTGAGTACTTGCACACTTCCATTATAAAGTTCTGAAATTCTGTATTTTCTGTGTGCAGGTCTGAACTCAATCACTGAAAAATTACAATGGAACGATTTCGATTACAAAAGAGGGAAGAAGACTCGGTTCTCTCCTTTGTTTAAAGTTGGGTTCTTTGAGTGGTGATGGAGAGTGATTCTTGTTCTCTATTAACCGGCAGACTGTCTAACTTCTCTTTAGGATACTCTCAAAGACTAATCAAAGAGGAATTCTGTTTTTAACACGCAAAGTGTTTAGAGTCCACTGATCACTCCTTTTCTCTAAAAGTCCTCTCTTTGTATTCCAAAAGAGCCTGGATTCAAATAAGTCCTCTTGATTCCAAAGAAGTTCTCCTGATTTCAAAGAAGTCCCCAATAGAGTCCCCATCTTTTGTTTGTGTCAGAAAAAGGTTCTCGAGTCAGTGCAAGATTTCTTTGAGTGACTAAAAATTACAACGGAACGATTTCGATTACAAAAGTGGGAAGAAGACTAGATTCTCCTTTTTGTTTAAAGCTGAGTTTTTTGAGTAGTGATGGATAGTGATTCTTATTCTCCGTTCACCAACTAATTGTCTAGCTTCTCTTCAGGATGCTCTCAAAGACTAATTAGAGAGGAACTATGTTTTTAATAACTGAGGTGTTTAGAGCTCACTGTTCACTCCTTTTCTCCAAAAGTCCTCTTTTTGGATTCAAAAAGATCGTGGATTCAAAGAAGTCCTCTTGATTCCAAAGAAGAAGTCCCCCCTTTCAAAGCTAGTCAGCCTATTTATAAGGAGTCATAGGATGTTGTCGTCCCCTAAAATCCTTCCATAATGGGGATTAACTCCCCCATTACATAGGGAGTTAATTGACCCAATAATGGGGGTCTGTTACAACAGAAATGCGAGTCTCACGCTAGACACGGACCTCACATTGCTTGTTGTAGACGCGGATGCCTTAAAATGCGGAGTTGCTCAGACTCGCATTTGAAGTGAGACGCTGGGTTTCTCAGACCCGTGTCTGAAGTGGAGCGCCAAGTTACTCAGACTCGCGCTTGACCTGGAATGCGGAGTTACTCAGACTCGCGTCAAACGCGGGCTTACTCAGGCCTGCGTCTGAAGTCTTCGTGCTTCTTGGGACGCGAGGTCCGCTTTTCAGTCTAAAATGTGATCTTCGTGTTGAAGTGAAGTTCGCGTCTGATGACTTGTCCTTAGTGATTTTGGACAGCCCACAATATCGTCTTTCTATTTAATTCAATCGTGTCTATTTTGACAATCAGCGACAGGTCTTGGTTCAAGATCCTCACTTCTGTTTACAATATCACATGCTATGAAATAAAAAAATATTTTGTCAATATTTTCTATCTCATTTCATTCCATAGTCTTTCTGTATTGACATAATCAATAGAGATCTCATGATTTTCTATATTTTCTGAATTTTCTATCTTTTAATTTATCTTATTTTGTGTTTCTTTTGGAATACATTTCTCCATATTGAGGTTATCATGCTTACCTGCTTTCTTTCTTTTTCGAGAATTTTTATCTTTAGAATCGATTGGTCTACCACGCTTCATGCGTGTCTTAGACTCATTAGTGACCTCATTTTCGGATTGTCCTTTTGAGATTTTAATCCGAGTAGGAACATTTGCAGCTGGTATGTAACACTCCGATCCCGCAGGTACGGGGGCGCTACTGCTACGTACATGCGTGGGCAGAAATACCCTCACATATATACACTAAGTATCAGTACATTCAAGAATCAAAGTGCGAAAGCACAGTGATAATATGCATTACAATAGAAAAGTAGATGTACAAAGTTATTATAAGCTATAATCCAATATAACATGAATATTACATCAAAAAACATAGAGCATAATTACGAAGCATGAAAAGGACTGAAAAATACTCACAGACTACAAAAAAGGAATCTCACGAATTGTTCAAGGGAGACAGGTCAGGAATGAGCTACGGCTGATCTGATACTCCTCGAAGAAGTTCAAGGTTTCCACAGAAGGATTCCACCATACTTCCGTTGCGCTTCAGAATCTGGACAGGAAAGTCTAGGGTTATTAGAACATAACCCAGCGAGTACATAAAATGAAGCTAAGTAGCATGCACATGCAATCACACGTGTACATGATCAAAGTGATGTGGTTCAGGCAGTACAAACAATGACTATAAACATAAAAGATAATCAGAGCATCAGTAGTAAATATAAAATCAAGTAAGCATACGTATATCGATAAATCTGAATTGGGAAACATGTATTGAAAACTGTGTCTTGAGTATAGGCATACACAGGCATGAACCAGTTTTGAACCAATAACTAAAACCAGATTATTATATTAGTATTAAGAGTCATCTATTTTGTATACATCGGTATGTGGCAGATTCCACGTACCTTCACATACAGACCAGAGAGTAAGTTGTTGAAAACTGATGGGCTCGACAACCATGTTTAGAATGAGTTGCGTACATGCCCGGGACAATGGTCCAGGAGTATCTGGTGCTGAACCAGAACGTACCGCTAGGTATCGAGACTTATTATACGCCCGAATAGGCTTAGGGTGTCATCGCTCCTAGAGGAATAGGCCCAGGAGCCTGTGGCATACCCAGCAGGAGATCAGGAGGAGTAGGGATGCCAGTACACCTCCATGGAAATACCTTAGAATCCCAAGTTTTAGTTATACAATATTTATATAGCCACCATAAACACGGAAACTATATCGGTACCCATCACTTTTCCCCGTCTTGGTGTAAGTTGTTCAATTATTACAGATTATGTCCATAATGATCGGTCTACGGGAATTAACAATGATATAATAACAGAAGAATAAGCATGATACAAGAGTATGATTTCAGGAATGTACATGATATCAGTGCCAAATCCCCGTTAAAGTGATAATCATAAGTCAAGGGATATCATACAGGCGTCAGGTAATTAACATGTCGGTTTCAAGTGACAAGTGATAGCATGTAAAGTATTTGGATGATATTCACAAAGCATGTGATAATAATAGAAAGCACTCGCATATCATGTATCAAGTATCAGGAAGACACTTGCACAACATTTATCATGTATTAAACACTTGAATAGTATTCACCCAACATGTATCAAGCAGTATAACATGTATCATGAATTAAATATTAGAAAAGCACTCACCTAACATAAAATATAGTATTCGCCCAAGTACCGAAAAGGAGTACTCGCCTAAAGCCGTAACATGATGAAAACTTTGGGGAACTCTGAGTACATACGAGCATGAGTATGAAGAGAGAGAATGTGATAGAGAGAAAGCTAAAGAGAAAATTAGAGAGAAGAGAACCAGATCCAGAACCAGAGAGAGAGAAGAAGAGCAAGAGAGAGGGAGAGAAAGGAAGAACGGTCTGAGATAGAGAGAGGTAGAGAAGAGAAAAAAGGAAATAGAAGATAAACGAAGAGAAGGAAGAAGAAAAGAAGAAAGAGAGAGAAGGAGGAGGTTAGTCGGTGTCTAGTGGCCACCAGAGGTCGTCGGCAGGCCTGGGCGACTGACGTCCAGTGTGGCTGGCGGGGAGTGAGGCCTAAGCGGAGGAGGTGAGGATAGGTGAAGATGATGGTTGGGTGGTGAAGAAGATAATAGTTATGATGAAGTTGTTGTTGAAGATGGGAAAAGGGAGATGGAATGGAGGTGGTGAGGTGAAGGAGGTGGAGGTGGTGGTATTGATGGTATTGTGGGAGGTGGAAGTGGTGGTGGAGGTGATGGAGAATGGTGGTGGTTAAAGTGAAGGCGGTAGGATGTTGGTGGAGTAGGGATGTTGGTGGTGGGGATGGTGATAATGAAGTGATGGTGGTGATGAGGTGGTGGTTGGAGGAGGAGGGAATGGTGAGGATGGTGATGATGAAGTGATGGTGGTGATAAGGTGGTGGTGGGAGGAGGAGGGAATGGTGGTGATAAGGTGGTGGTGGGAGGAGGAGGGAATGGTGGTATGATGATAATGGTGGGGTTGGAGGGGGTTGTAGGAGAAGGAAGTGGTGGTTGGTTGTGTGGAGGAGAGAGGGGCTTTGGAGGGCGTGGGTGGCCAGAGTAGGGGCGGCGCTGCCAGAGGCTGGCGGTCGGGGTTTGCCGCCGCCGGTGATCTTGCTCCGGTGGAGAAGGGGAGGGGTGAGGTGGGGGAAGAGTGAAAGTGAGAAAGAGAAATATAAAGAGAAGAACGAAAGAGATAAAAAGAGGAAAATAGAGAGAGATGAGATTGTGAGAGAGAGTAAAAGAGAGATAGGGAGAGAGAGATTTGTTTTTTAAAAGGAAAAGGAGAGAGGTGATGGGAGATGAGGCAGGTGATGGGGTGTCGGCTAATGTGGGGTGCCAGGTGGAGAGAAAAAGATGGAAAGAGAAGGAAGAAAAAAAAGAAAAGAAGGGAAAGAACCAATTATAAGTTAATAGTATAATAGGGTAAATTTTGAGTAACTCGGAATAATCTCCAAAAATTCTCTAAAATAGAAAATATTACCCTAAGAAATAATGTGAAATTAGATTTAAGAAATTTAATCCTATTTGTAAATTAAAAAAATCTTAGAATCAATCGATGTAACCGGTCGATACCGAATTAGAAGATTTTGCAGAATAATTCAGAAAAAATATAAAAAATCATGAAAAATCTAAAATATTGAAAAATAATATTTGAAACTGAAATCATTCAAATCTGACTGTCAGAAAAGTCAAATCAAGCGGTACACTGGGACCGGATCCTCAGTTTCAACTCGGGTTGACTCCGAATCAAAAAATTCGGATCATATACCAAATAATTATATAAATAATCATAAAATAAAAATGAATACGACAAAAATTAGAAAAATAAGATTAAAAAATTGGGACACTTGGGTACGTATTCCGAGAACGGATATTACATGGTATATATGATTTAGTCACTCTTTTTGTATCAATGAACGTATATGGCAATTGATTTGCTATTTCTTGTAAATGCATAATCTTTTACACTTCTAACTCACATTATTTTGTGTGAGGATTGAGATGCAATAAAGATGGTTCACTCCATATAATCTTTTTTCTAGCTATTTCTTTTCAACCACTAATGCTGAAAAAATTACTTCATTGAAATGATAGTTGGCAAAACGAGCCGTAAAAACATCACCGATTAAGGCTAAAGATATCTTATGATAGGAGGAGATTCATATCCGATATATATTCTCAGTCTTCTATGAGGATTCATATTTGTACGTTGTGGTGGAGTAATTGATACATATACTGCAATATCAAAAATTCTTAAATGGAAAATATTTGGTTCTTGACCAAATGTCAATTGTAATGAGGAGTACTTATGATATGCACTAGGTTTGATGCGAATTAATGCCGCCGTATGTAAAATTACATAACACCATACAGAAATAGAAAGTTTTATTCTCATTTTTAATGGTCTAGCAATAAGCTGGAGACGCTTAATCAGTGATTCAGTCAAATCATTTTGTGTATGTATATGGGCAACATGATTCTAATAATAATCCCAATTGACATACAATAATCACTGAAAGCTTGAGATGTAAACTCACAAGTATTATCAAATCTAACTTTCTTGATTGTATAATTAGAAAATTGTGCTCGTAATCTGATTATCTCAGTAAGAAATCTTACAAATGCCACATTGTGAGTTGATAATAGACAAATGACATCTACTAGAGGCATCTATTAATACCATAAAGTTTCAAAATGATCCACACAGTGGGTGAATGGGCCCATATATATCACCTTAAATTCGTTCAAAAATTATAGGTGATTTAGTTTTAATTTTAGCTAATGATGGTCTTGTGATGAATTTCTTAAGAGAACAAGCCTCACATTGAAATTTACTGGTTTGAAAGATCTTCTGGCTCTTCAATGAATGTTTATGTTAGGGGTGTCAATTGAGCTAGTCCAGCCGGTAACCCACACAGGCATGCTCGGGCTAGCTCGGGCACGGCATGGCCCAGTCAGGACCCGAGCTAAAGCCGGCCCGGGTCTGGGTATCCAGAAGCAGGCCCCGGGTCCGCCAATTGGTGGCCCAAGGCACGTGCCAGGCACGTGCCAAGCACGTGCTAGGCATGGGCCTGGCACAGCCCACTAGGCCGGGCCGGCCCGGAATACTCAACGGCTCTTAGAGTCGTTGGGCTTGGCTAGGCCTGTCAATGGGTCGGGTCCAGACCCGGACCCGACCCGGACCCGACCCGATTAAGCGGGTATGGAAAGGGTTGCTCTGGACCCATACCCGTTTACCCGTATACCCGTATACCCGAGTATTAAATGGGATGGGTCTGATTTTACTTGAATCAGACCCGATTACCCATTTACCCATTTCAAAACATAAATATAAATAATACTAATAGAATTAAAACCCTCTCAAGACTCTATGAGTAAATGATCCCTTTGTGCTTTAAATGTTGAAGACTGTTGGTTGATTAGGGGGTGATTCTATTGTTGTGTTTTCCCAAATAAATTTGGGGGCCTTGCTTTAAATTTTTTTCTTTATTAGAGTCTTTCATCGAAAATTTTCCCTCCACCTCTTGCACCTGGTTGCATTTCATCTTTTATTGATATTAAAACATGCTTTCTTTTTCTTTACAAAATTTTTTCTCTCTCTTCATGTGTTTTTGTTACTGTATTTGTTTATGTTTTTTTGTTATGGGTATGGGTAAACGGGTCTGGACCCGCGGGTACAGCAGGTCCGGGTATGGAAACCCACCTTCTGGACCCGTGGGTAAACGGGACGGGTATGATACCTCTTAGGTAAACGGGTCCGGGTATGGTACCACCTGTACCGCCCCGAACCCGACCCATTGACAGGCCTAGGCTTGGCGGGTCGAGCCGGGCCGAAACCGTCCCGGCACGGCTCAAACAAGAGCCCAATGGCTCTAACAGCCGTTAGGGGAGATTTTTGCAAAACAATTTTTACAAACCCCCCGCCTTTACCCAAACGGCTCTTATAGCCGTTGGGGGGTTTTTTTCCAATTTTTTTTGCAAAAACCCCCTAACGGGTATATATTGGTTTTTATTATGTTTTTTCAAAATAAAAATTGCAAAAAATGCTTTTAGTACAGGTGATCGAGTGCTGACTGATACGAGAAACTATTTGACATCGGATGTTATCGAGATGACAATATGAGGGAAGGATTGGCAGGATGTGAAAAAGAGAAGTCAAAATAAAATAATTGACAATCTCATTGAAGAATCTCCAGAAGCCTCCCAAGAAGATGAATGAGGATTTGATTTTTTATTTATGATTGATAAAATGTATGAAGAATGAAGATTTGTACCTTTTTTATGTATTAATGATAAATTTGAAAAAAATTGATTTATATTTCAATTGTACTTGTTTTAATTATCCATTTTATTGGATCATTAATAAAAATATATATTTTCATTTCACACCTTGTAATATTTTTTGCTATTTTTATCACAACTTGAATAAGTACTTTTTGAAAATTTTTAAGATTTTTAAAGAATTTTTTGAATTTTTAAAATTTTTTAAGGTTTTTATGTTTTAATTTTTTTAATTGCCGAGCGGCTCGGGTCTGGCCCGGGGCACCCGGGCCGAGTCGGGCTACCTGCCTTTTGGCCGGGCAGGCTGAGTCGGGTCGTCCTCTTGGCCAGCTAGGCCGAGCCGGGCACGGCTCGGCCTTTGGCCTGACATTGCCCAATTGACACCCCTAGTCCATGTGAGTTTTCAGAAATTATTCGCATCATTATTGAATCAAGATGACTTAAACTGTCATGCCATAGAGTTAATATCTGGGGGTCTTTTTTAACTACCACATGTAATTCAAACATAGTTAAATGTGTAATGCAATCCTGAGGAAAGTTTTGATGGTTTTTCTAATATGCATTTCTTTCCTGATATATAAGTAGTAAAATATATATACTTCAATTTTTTAGTTGCAGACTGGGTATCATATCCATGAAGATATATGATTGAGATTAAACCTGCAGAAGAAAATGATAGTTTAGATTCAAAAATGAAATATGCAAGTATTCAATACTACTGCTATAGTGAGTGGCTATGCGGGTCGTGATCCACAAGGAGGGATTAGGGTGGAAGCTTTTAAGTAAGTTCGTTTCTGTTTTTTAGTTTACAAAAACATGTTAGGAATTTCTTCTCAGTTTGAGAAAAAGAAAACAAAAAGGTTAAGTTAGAAGATGTGAAAAGGATGGTAAAAGAAAACATAGTGATATTGTTGTTGTTTTATCTATAAAAGAAAAGAAAAAAACTAAATAAAGAGGAGAATGTTGGTTTTTGAGTTAGATTCTAAACTAAGAATTAAAAGAAAACTAAAAACACTTACTTACCTCTTCAGTGCTCATTTACCTTAGCTCTGTCACTACGACTTACCTAGTCTTTGAAGGCGAACAAGCATGGCGTGTAGAATCTTCGCTGTTCCTGATCTACATTATGAATAAAAGGGCAAGCTAAACTTAACAAAAGAATGATTGTTCATCGTCATAGGCCATCAAGGGCACTTGCAATGGCGAAGCAATCTCGAGGCTATCAGATTAACTTGGATACAAACACGTCAGAGAAAAATTAAAGAAAACAAGAATAAAGAAGAAAAAGTAACTTTCGATTCGATTAAAAAATAATGAAAGAAAAGATGAATACTTACACCGGTGTCACTCACAGTACAAGCTCCTTTCTCATTCCTCCATGAAACTCTTCTCTTCTCTCAGTTACATATAGAAAAATAAAAATTACATTAAAAGAGAAAGAAAAATCTAGGTTAAACCAATAAAAGAATCTATTCTACTCTCTACTTCATCGTCCCCTGTACAATGAGAATTTGCAAGTATTTATAGCGAATATAGAACGGGGGAGAGCGTCTAAAGATAGGAGTAGCAAATGCTCCCCAAATCTTACTAGATTGTCGCGAATTCGCGGCTTTGGCCACGGATTCGCAGCCTGGACATCCAGGGGGAGAACATGTCTGGTTTGATCCTTTTTCTCTTTTTCCAATTAGATTTTTTTTTGATCTTCTGATATCGACTATTTCCTCATGGATCTTTTGTTATCGATTTAATTCACCAAAATTTGAATTTAACCAACTGTATTTGGGATCATCCTTCTCTAACCAAATAGATCTAGTTAAATCTGACTTTAACTCGTATTTATTTGATTTTATCCTCTTTCTCCCCATGATTATCTTCTGCAAAAATAGACATTTGAGACAAAAAAATTAGCAGATTTATTACACGATAAATGTAAAAGTATAATAAAAAGAATGCAAAATACATGTACGATCACGTCCCTGACACCTATCTTTTGCTCGTCCTCAAGCAAAACAAAAAATCTAAACCAAAATTATTAGACCACTTTCGCAGGTCACGCACTGAGCATGTGCAACAAGTTGTTAAACCTCTAGGTTACCCCTAGAGGATGAGTTTTGTCTCGTGAGGTTTTCAGTGGATTACACCTACAAAATCCAAAAAAAAAAGAAACAAAGTGTTAGTATTTTCGAAAAGCATTTTGAAAAGGAGAGAAAATATTTGAAGTATTATTGTAAGAGTTCAAAAAATCTATAAGTTATAGGAAAACTGAATTTTTCATTCCTAAACTTAGTTTATATTCAAAAGTTTATTATCAATCAAGGTAATGAGTCAAACTGTATTTCTCATCTAGTCTATTATTTTATCTTAAGTCACGTGCACCTTTGTGACCGTAAAATTTTGCCTCGAGGTTCTTCAAGTCTAACTCTTATGCCTTCTTTTCTTTTCTTTTTTCATATTTTTTAGTGGTATTATTCCTTAATTCTATTAGGCTTCTAATCTGCCCATGTAACGAGCCTATAGTCGGTGACTCCCAAACCGAACGGTCTTAGGGCGTCGGGTGAGAAAACACCTCAAGGACTTAAGGATTCGAGCAAATAAGGGCACAGAACTAATAATTTTATTTATTATATGGACTACTTTTAGGCATGCATACTAATGCTTTATGAGGCACAAATATCCAGCTTAATTAGAGGATTTTTGATATATATATATATTATTTTTCTTTTTTTATGAGGCATAAGAATCTTTATTTTTGAACCCTAAGTGTGTAAGTGTATAAAGTATGCACATTTCATCAAGGTAAAAATCAAGACTAAATTGCTTTTTATTTTTCTTCCTAACCCTAGAAATTAAATAAATAATCATATTTTGATCAAGTATAAGAAATCCTAATTATGATTCTCCTATTCCTTAAAATTAACTAAATTTCTTACAAAAAATAGGTCAAAATAATGTTTCTATTTTCAAAAAGATTTTGAAAGCAAAGAAAATGTTAATTTTTTTGATAAAAGAAAACCTATGTTATGTTAGAACCCTCCCCCACACCTATCTCATGCATTTCATCAATGTATAAATGAATGGATAAATACATGTAAAAGAAGAAAGGGAAGGAAAACATTGTCTTAAGGTGGTGGTTCCGGTGGGGGTCGGCTTGGGTCAAGCGTTGCTACCCAATCAAGATAATGTGACGGTTCACGAAACCCACTTTATTGACCTTTTTTTTTATGTACATAATTACAATGCCCAATATGAATAGGATCATGAAAGGTCCTATCATGAAACTTATTCTCTTTACATGACCAGTCTTGAAAAATCATCACAGAGTCATCATGGTCTATACCTATGTATTAGTCTCTATATTTGCATATTTCATACCACATCTTCCCATTTATTCCATATAAAATTCTGCTAAATAATTGCTTTCTTGTGTGTTTCTAGGTCCATAGTATGTGGTGAAGAACAAGACCAAAACTCTAATTTATTTGGGATTTTTAGACCCTAGAAGAAGCCCATATCTTGGAAGCCTGATCTGCTATTTTTGGGAGCAGAAAACGCCAAATTGAGAGGTTATACACAAACCATATTGCAGGTATGAGACCCACGTTGCGACGCTGCACGAGCGACCGCAGCATGGCCGCATTTCCGCGACTATACTATGGAGTCATGTGTCGATCTTCGACGCACGACTCTGTGTAGCTCCTCCGGTTCCCTCTTTTGCCTATAAATGCCAAGTGTTGAGCAATTTCTAGGGAGAGGAGTTTTTAGGACAGTTTTTAGGGTAATTTCCTTTCTTTAGTTTAGGTTAGTTGTTCTTCTTCTTCTTCTTTTATATTTTTCATTTCTTATAGATCTTGTAATAGGGAAGAGAGTATTACATAGAATGAAAGTAAGAGTTCTTATAATAGAAGGTGACAATATATGAAAAGTTCTCTCTTTATCTCTCTTTATTTTCTTCTCTCTAACTCCTTTTACATGCTTTGCTAATTTTCTCTCATGGCAGCTAACTACTAACCACTAATTTGCATACTCCTTAATTGATAATCCACATAAATTTAATAGCCTCTACTTAGTTTTGCTCTTGCAATAGCCATTGATAGCTCATAATGATAGATTCTAACACTCTAACATTCTAACTCTCTAACAAGCTAACATTATTTTATTCCATAATTGAACTTATTTAGTTTTGATGGTTTAAGTGTAACTTGCACTTGTTTGTTAAGTTTGGATGTGATGAGTTATCTTATGGGTCATGCTTTGAAACACTCTTGAACCAAGGACGAGCGATGGCCAAGGATATATATGGGGCAACTATCGCTAAGAGGTTAGCATGGTTAGTAGAGCCATTAGTATTTAGTAGCCATGAGTTTCTTTCTTTTTCACTTTGTTTTAGACATACTATAAAAAATTACAAACATCTTCTCTTTTATATTCCCACTTCTTCGTGTTTTCACCATACTCTTCTCTTTTTACTTTTTATTTTATTTTCTTTTGATTCTTTAAAATATTGAAGAAACTTTAACACACATGTGAACAACCCGGCTATGTATCACCTCCCGTCCTTGAGGATTCGACCCGTTTAGCCTCTGTGCTATAACGGAAGTATCGAGGAAGCTAAAGCACGCACTTTTCAAAACATACACTTTTCATGCACGGTTTCCCTCGATCAAATTTTGGTGTCTTTGCCGGAGATGGGAACGGTTTGATCTCACATTTTTGTTAACTTTTTTCTTTATTTTTGGTGTGCAGGTCAAAATTTTCAGAAATTTAGCATTATAGAATCCATATTTGCATTTGTGTGGTTGGGTAAATTCTTGTATATTGTTATATTCTGCTGTTATTTTCTATTTATATTACATGTGTATTGTAATAAGTTAAAGAACTAAAATATAGAAATTTGATGCTTTAAAACGGTTAAAACATTTACATCTAGACGCATGTCGATTTCAGGTCCAATATACCATATTCTGTTTGTTTAGACACATATATTGCATACATATTATTACATTCCTACATATATTCTGTAATGAATATTGCAAATAACTTGTCTTAATGTCCTAATTCATGCAGGGTATGACAGGGAGAAGATAATCATGAAATTTATCCAATTAAATTCAAAAGTTCAAAAGAAAGGGGATCGATTCAAATCAAAGATTCTAGAAGCTATCTTATCTGAAAACTGGATATATCAGATAAGATAATATTATCTAATTTTAAGAGAAAAATGGATTGTTTGAAGACCCTATTTGTTTCGCTGAAGAGAAGTGAACATATTATCAATTCTAGAAGATAAACTGAAAATCCAAGAGGATAAATGGGTAGAGAGAAGATCAACGGATGAGATGTAGCAATTTAGATTTGGATTCAGGCTGGATACAGTTTAGCATTTTAATCATAACTTTCGCTACTGAAACTCAATTCTAATGATTCAAGATGCTACAGAAAGAAGAAGGGATACAATTCTTCTGTTGATCACTCGTTCCAAATTTATCATTTGATAAGTGATATTCAGCAATCAACACGCCAACAGCCTACAGATCAGAATTGAATTTCTGGATAAATCAAATCAAGTTTGCAGATAATGGGAGAATTTAAATTCAGAAATATCCAGATCTTCCTATCTTCATACGCTTTCTATTCCTCTGATTTCTCCTATAAATACCCTCATAACTCGAAGGCAAAAGGGACACCACTCCAGAGAGAGATTTAGTTTAGATTTTCTTTTCTTCTCCAATATAATTTTTATTTTTAATTTTCTTTTAGGTTAGAGAGAGTTACATGAGAAAAGAGAGGAAGAATTACTGTAGAATTATACTATTGTAATTTTTTTCAAGAGACTTATATTGAAGGTGACATCAATGGAGTTTTCCCACTTTTCTTCATTGTACTCAATCTGGCCAAGCACCGTGTACAAGTTACTCTTCCTATTTGCTATGCTTTACTTCATGCTAAGGTAAGTCTTTATTATGGTTCAACAGTAGAGGTAAATATTCTTCTTTTATTTCTTTTTATTTTTGATTTTTGCATCAACACTTTTTTTTATCTCTTTTTGTTTCTTTTTCTTTTATAATTAAAATAAAACAACACCACCATCTTTTCTTCTACCATCTTCTCTTAACTAAACTTAATATTTTTATTTTCTTTTTATAAACTGAGAAGATAAATATTAATTAGTTTTTGTAAATTAAAAGAAGAAACTTACATAACGCTTTCATCGCTGTCCCTCATTGTGGATCACGACCCGTTAGCCCTAGGCTATACGGTAGAATTGAGGACCTAGCATTGTTCTAAATTTCTGTATTTTTGTGCAGGTTTGGCTCGATCATAATTTTGGTGTCGTTGCTGGGGAGGGATGGTAAATTTTCTTTTCTTTTTGATTTACTTTAACAAATTAATCTCTTTTTCTTCTCTGTTTTAATGTACAGAGAATAATTACAGAAAATTAGGAGCTGCAGTGGATATATTGCTACTCTGTGCCTCTGCCCAAGAAGGCAGAGCATCAGAGCCCACAACTGTGGTGAACTACTAACTGTAGTTTCTTACAGATTGCTTGATTTTTAGAGATTTAGCTTTCTGCAGTTATTAGTTTATCTATTTAACTCACTCTGTACATGTTTCTAATCAACAGTAACTTTTGCTTTGTAAATACTAAAAAACGCTTAGACTTTTGCATCTTAGGGCATCTGTCTATTTCGTTTCTTTATATTACTATTGAAGAGTGCTGGAGAAAAAGGTACGTCGGCATTGCATAGAGCTTAGAAAACACACTTGTATGTTATATTGATTGGGTGTTATTTTTGATAAATACTTGCACACGAGAACGAAAACGATTTAAGGGCATATCCTTAAACAAGATAAGGTGGGGAAGTCATTACCCTTCCTTAGCCCAAAAATCATCTCCTCACTCACTAACCCATCCTAACATAAAATTGAGTAGACGTTGGCCCTAGGAATATCTCGGACTCAAATAGGAATTGACGTATGGGGGAAGTTGTCAGAATTTGACTCTTGCCAAGTCGGCGTCTAAGGTTGGGGAATGAGGGGCGAAACCCTGAAGGCTGGTGGTTTGGTATAATTAGGTCCGTTGCTTTTAAGCGTGGATACCTCCCACCAATCTTGCCCCTACCTGGCCGATTAACTTGTGGTAAGGTTCTGTAATATACCTCCTATAGATAATCAACAGTTAGGGGTCGTTTAGGTCTAAGCTCTACCCTAACATAGGCTAGATTTTTCTTTATTTTCTTGTTTGTTTATTTGTTTGTTTTTGTTTGCTCTTGTGAAAATGGATTATAATTACAATTATTCTGATTATAACTCAAATCCATATTTCACCCCAATCTCTTTCAATTCGGATATTACCAACCCGGCATTACATAACTCTAACCAATCAAGTATGCCAGATTGGTCTTATCCGAATCAATATATGCCCCAATCCAGTACTATGAACAAGAATGGGACAATCATCACCACTCTTCACCGAGTCAGTGGGGATACAACTCCCCTGAGTCTTACTATCAACAAGCTTACCAACAAATAGCTTCATATAATCAATATCAAGACCAACCTATAGAAGAGAAATCTTCTTTAGAAAGGACTTTTAAAGCCTTCCTTGAGTCCACACGACAAGTACAAATCATAACGGACTCAATTCTCCTAAATAAATTCCCAAATCCAAGATCCTTACTCTAATTTTCAAGTCCAACCACAACAAGAAGAACCTGTTGACTTAGAAAAGAATATGAAATTCATGATTCAGTCCCAACATGATTGTATTCAATCCCAGACGGATTGTCTCAAATCTCTTAATAGGTTAGAAGCAAAAGTGAGTCATTTGTTCAATATAATTAATGATAGGAATGAGAAAACTCTGTCTAACATATTTTTGACCACTCCTGATTCTCCTAGCCATATTGACGAAGAATTTTGGTATCTTAGAGATTTTAACTAAGATTCGATTTCACCACATAATTTAGAACTTGACCAATATCAACCTATTGACAAATTGTCAAGTTCATTGATATTGAACTTGAAGATGAATGTGACACCGATTTTCAATATTGTGATTCAATTTCACTTTTTGAATCTATGCTGACTCCGGTATCCTTACCCGATTCGGACCAAATTCCGAAGCCAACATTGATTCCTATCCCTATATAGCTTGAACATGAACCACTTATTTTGGATAGTCACATTCTATTATTGGGAAATGAATGTGAACTTGAATTCTATGATTTGGACCAAACCCATGAACCAACTCCGACTCTCGAACCTAAACTTGATTTGAGTTTTATTCCCGAGTTAGTATCGGTTCCTATTCCTTTCATTGTTGATCCCAAATCATCCATTCCACGGAACCAAATTTCACTATTGGACCAAGGTTTAGATCAATATGACTCTGTGATGATATCCCAAGATTGGTCATATAACCGAAAAAAATTCATGTTAGGAGCTTGCACGATCCTATTCATATTGGGGAGTATAAGAATGCTAATAAGAAAGAGGAAAAAAAGGTAGGTTTCATGAAAATCTACAGTATCTAGATTGGGCAGAAATGCTTGGCCAAATGAGACCACCACTGGAACCACCACCTTGAGGTGACAATTTTCCTTCCCTTTCTCCTTTTTTATATATTATTGGATTTTATTCATACATTGAGGACAATGCATGAGTTAGGTATGGGGGAGGGTTTACTAACATGCTAACTTCACTAATTTTAAAAAAAATCTTTCTTTAAAACTTTTTGAATAAAAAATAATACTTTGACTTATTTTTGTAAAAAATTAAGTTAATTTTAAGGAATAAGAGGATCATAATTAGGATTTCTTATACTTGGTCAAAATAAAATTATTTGTTTGATTTTGAGGTTAGAAAGAAAAATTAGAAAAGTAATTTAGTCTTGATTTTTACCTTGATGAAATATACATAATTTATACACTTACACACTTAGGGTTCTAAAACAAAGATTCTTATGCCTTATATAATATATATATATATATATATATATATATATATATATATATATATATATATATATATATATATCAAAAAAAATCTTTGATTAAGCTGGGTATTTGTGCCTCATAAAGAATATGTATTCACGCCTAAAAGTGGTTCATATAAATAAAAATCTTTAGTTTTGTGGCCTTGTTTGCTCGAGTCCTAAGTCCTTGGGGTGTTTTCTCACCCGGTGACTAAAATTGTCTGGTTTTGGAGTCGCCGACTAAGGTTCGTTACATGGGCGAATTAGAAAGCTTAATAGAGCTAAGGGATATTACCGCCATAAATAAAAGAAAACGAAAAAAGGGAAAATAATATGGCATAAGAGTTAGAGTTGAAGAATCCTGAGCCAAATTTTCACGGTCACAAGGTGTATTTGACTTAGGGTAAAATAATAGACTAGATGAGAAATACAATTTTAATCCTTACCTTAATTGAAAATAAGTTTTTGAATAAAGACTAGGTTTAGGAATGACTAAGTTTTGATAATCCTATGGCCTATAGATTACTTGAAATTTTACATTAATACTTCAAATATTTTTTTCCTTTCAAAATGTATTTTCAAAAAAAATACTAACAATTCATTCTTTTTCTCCATGGATTTTGTGGGTGCAATCCACTGAAAACTCTCACGAGACAAAACTCATCCTCTAGGGGTAACCTAGAGGTTTAACGGCTTGTTGCACGTGCTAAGTGCAGCCGTGATTTCTACGAAAGTGAGTTAAGTTTGGTCAGCTTAGTTTTTCTTTTCTCTTTGTTTTGCTCGAGAAAGAGTAAAAGATAAGTGTGGGGGTGTGTTTGGACACATATATTGCATACATATTATTACATTCCTACATATATTCTGTAACGAATATTTCAAATAACTTGTCTTAATGTCCTAATTCATGCAGGGTATGACAGGGAGAAGATAATCATGAAATTTATTCAATTAAATTCAAAAGTTCAAAAGAAAGGGGATCGATTCAAATCCAAAGGTTCTAGAAGCTATCTTATCTGAAAACTAGATATATCAGATAAGATAATATTATCTAATTTCAAGAGAAAAATGGATTGTTTGAAGACTCTATCTGTTTCGCTAAAAATAAGTGAATATATTATCAATTTTAGAAGATAAATTGAAAATCCAAGAGGATAAATGGATAGAGAGAAAATCAACGGATGAGATGAAGTAATTTAAATTCGGATTCAGGCTGGATATAGTTTAGCATTTTAATCATAACTTTTGTTACTGAAACTCAATTCTTATGATTCAAGATACTACAGAAAGAAGACTTAAAGGGCTACAATTCTTCTGTTGATCACTCGTTTCAGTTTTATTATTTGATAAGTGATATTCAGAAATTAACACGCCAACAGCCTATAGATCAGAATTGAATTTCTAGATAAATCAAATCAAGTTTGGAGATAAGGTGAGAATTCAAATTCAGAAATATCCAAATCTTCTTATCTTCATACGCTTTCTATCTCTCTGATTTTCTCCTATAAATACCCTCATACCTCGAAGGCAAAAGGGACACCACTTCAGAGGGAGATTTAGTTTAGGTTTTCTTTTCTTCCCCAATGTAATTTTTATTTTTTATTTTCTTTTAGATTAGAGAGAGTTACATGAGAAAAGAGAGGAAGAATTATTGTAGAGTGAAACTATTATAATTCTTTTTCAAGAGACATATATTGAAGGTGACATCAATGGAGTTTACCCACTTTTCTTCATCGTACTCAATCTAGCCAAGCACCGTGTACAAGTTACTCTTCCTATTTGCTTTGCTTTACTTCATGCTGAGTAAAGTCTTTTGTTATGGTTCAACAGTAGAGATAAATATTCTTCTTTTATTTTTTTTTATTTTTGATTTTTGCATCAATACTTTTCTTTATCTCTTTTTGTTTCTTTTTCTTTTATAATTAAAATAAAACAATACTACCATCTTTTCTTCTATCATCTTCTCTTAACTAAACTTAATATTTTTATTTTCTTTTTATAAACTGAGAAGATAAATATTAATTAGTTAGTGATCGAGCCAAACCAGCACAAAAAAATACAGAAATTTAGAACAATGCTAAGTCCTCAATTCTACCGTATAGCCTAGGGCTAATGGGTCGTGATCTACAGGGAGGGACAGCGATGAAAACGTTATGTAAGTTTCTTCTTTTAATTTCTTGTATTGTTGTGATCCTGACGGAGGTATACATATTGCATTGCATATAACTTAGGATAAACACTTAAGTAATTTACTCATTTTTTGTTTTCATTCTTGTCTATATTGGACACTTGCACGAATTGAACTTAAGGGCATAACTAGATACAACATAAGGTGAGAAAGTCATTATCCTCCCTTAACCCAAATATCACCTCTCCACTCACACAATCTAAGCCTTAATAAAATTTGCTAGACGTTGGCCCCTAGGGACATCTCGGACTCATTTAGGAGATTGACCTTAGGGAGAAGTTGTTAGAATTTGACTCTTGTTAAATCGGTGTCCAAGGTTGGGAATTGAGAGGCGAAACTTTGAAGAACAATGATTTGACATAATTAAGCCCGTTGCTCTGGCACGAATACCTCCCACTGGTTTTTTCCCTATCTGGCCGATTAACTTGAGGTCTGATTTCTACAAGGTACCCCCCGTGGACAGTCTAACTAGTTAGGAGTCATCTAGGTCTAAGTTAACCCTAACATCTGCTTATTTTCTTATTTTCTTTTTTCTTTATTTGTTTGTTTGTTTGTTTTTCTTTTTTGTAAATTGTAATGTGGATTTCAACAACAACAATTTTTCAATCCTAATATGAATCCATATTTCACTCTGACCTCATTTGACTCGGATAATTCCAACCTGGCTATGTACAACATGAACCAGCCATATACGCCGGATTGAGATTATTCGACTCAATATGACCCATCCCTCTAAGCTTATGATCATAATTTTCAAAATAATTTTCATTCCTCACAGAATCAACGGGGATTCACCTCCTCTGAGTCAAATTTTCAGCCACTTTGTCCATAACTTTCATAATATTCATTCTCCGATTTTGATTCATATACTCCTTTTCTTGTTCCACCAACCGAAGAAAAATCTGATTTGAAAAAGAGTATAAAATCCATGCTTGAGTCCCAACAACAAATTCAAAACTTGCTCGATTCACAATTCTTCCCACATCAAACTCCAGATACTCTTTTTCTAGAACCACCAATTGAAGAAAAATCTGAGTTAGAAAAGAGTTTGAAAGTATTTTGTGAAACAACCAATAATTTCAAAACATGTTGGACTCATCATTTCAATCAAATTTTCAGGAGTTTTACTCATCTTTTTCAGTCTCACCAATTCAAAATGAACAACCATCCATACTGAAATTGAGTATGAACCCTTGTATGAGTCTGAGCAACAATCATAAAATCTGATGGACTCACGATTTCTCCACAATTTTCAAACTCAACTTTCATACTCATCTTTTCATGAAGAACCAATTGCAAAGAGTATGGAAGATATGACTCAGACCCAAAATTTTGTTACCCGACCTATAAGTAGGTTAGACTCAATAATGAGCGAATTGATCAATGAGAGTAAGAAAAGTCTTTCTTATAACCTTTGACCAATTCTTATATCCCTAACTATCGATTGGTCCCAAGAATCATATTATTTTGGAAACCAAGATTCAATTGCATCACATCCATTTGAACTTGACCAAACTCCAAGTTTTGAAAGTCCCATTAACATTTTGGCAAGTTATCCCTTTCCTAAAATTGAATATAAACATGAAAGTAATCCTGGACCTCAAATTGGTAATTCTATTTCACTTTTTGATTTAATAATGACCCTGATACCTTTACCAGATTTTTTTCTCTATTCTGAAGTCAACATTGAATCTTATATCAGTATACCGTGAAATTGAATAACCAATATCTTATGATCACACTTTATTGATGGGGCAAGCGTGTGAACATCATTTTTTGGTTTGGGCCCATTTTTGAACCAATTTCGACTCCTATTTTTGAATTCAGACTCGATCTAAGTAAACTTTCCGAATCGATATTCATTCCTTTAGAGCGCAAATCAATAATCTCCTAAAATCGCACCTCATTGTTGGACAAAGGTGTTGAACAAAATGATTCAAGAATTATTTTTAAAAATTAGAAATTGGATGGGGATAATTTTTTAAATAAGATCATTCACTCAATCATTCTTTTACTGGGTCGTATTAGAAATGTCACTGGTGCGTTCCTGCAAGATCCACAATCTCTGAATTGGATCGCATTTCGTGGGCCAATCAGACCACCACCGGAAGAACCACCATGAGGTATTTTTTTCCTCTCTATTTGTTTCATGCATATACACATTCATGATGCATTGAGGATAATACATGAGATAAGTGTGGGGGAGAGTTTACTAACGTAGGTTATTCTAAACTTCTTTCTTTTACACTTCTTTTTAGAAATTTTTTTAGATTTTTCTTTTATATAAAAACTCTTTTCTTTTCTTTTTACAAAACTTTTTGAAATAAGAGAAATAGTTTTGATTTATTTTTAAGAAAATTAAGATTATCTTAGGAATTAGGAAGACCTAAAATTATGAATTTTTAAACCGAATCAAAATAATAGATATTATTTAAATTTTAAGATAAGAAAGTAAGATGGAAAAGATAATTTGATCTTGATTTTTTTGCCTTAGATTTATGCACTTCACACATACACAATTTTTTGAGATTGAAACAAAGACTAAAAATGTCATGAAAAAATATAAAAAAATGATGATAATAAAAATCACTTATTGAAGCTGGGTAATTATTCCTCAGGAAGCATGATTATTCACGCCTAAAAAGATGGACAAAAACAAAATAATTTCCTTTAATTTTGTGCCCTTGTTTATTCGAGTCCTTAAGCCCGAGGGATGTTTTTTCATCTGGTGCCCTAAAATCGTCTGGTTTGGGAGTCACCGGCTAAAGGCTCACTACCTAGATAAATAAGAAAGCCTGAGAAAATTATGGGAAGAATATATATATATATATATATATATATATATATATATATATATATATATATATATATAAAATGACATGAAAGTTAGAGTCGATGTCCTAAAAATTTTCACAGTTCACAAATTGCATATTTTTCTAATAGTTTTATGAAAGATCAAAGAATCAATTCAATTTTAAATTCTTACGTTTAAATTATAATAAGATTTTGCATTTAGACTTAGTTTAAAGAAGAATAATTTCTGGTTAACTTATGACCTTAGATCACTTAAATTTTTGCAAAAAATATTTCAAACACTTTTCTCTATTTCAAAATGTGTTTTTAAAATATTGACATTTGATTTCTTTCCTTATAGATTTTGTGGGTGTAATCCGCTGAAAATCCTCAGGAGATAAAACTCCTCCTCTAGGGGAAACCTAGAGGTTTAACGGCTTATTACACATCCTCAGTGCAATCGCATCACCTGCGAAAGTGGTGTAATAATTTCTTTAGTTTTTTCATTTTGCTCGGGACGAGCAAAAGATAAGTGTAGGATGCGACTGGTCTCTATATTTGCATATTTCATACCGCATCTTCACGTTTATTCCATATAAAATTCTGCTAAATAATGGCTTTCTTGCGTGTTTTTAAGTCCATAGCATGTGGTGAAGAAGAAGCTCAAAACTCTAATTTATTTGGGATTTTTAGAGCCTAGAAGAAGCTTCTTTCTTGGAAGCCCAATCTGCTATTTCTCGGAGCAGAAAATGCCAAATCAAGAGGCTATACACAACCCATACTACAGGTACAAGACCCACCCTGTGGCGCCGCACGAGCAGCCGTAGCATGGCCACAGAAACACGGCCATGGCCGCGTTTCCGTGGCCATACTATGGAGTCATGCGTTGATCTTCGACGCACGGCTCTGTACAGCTCCTCTGGTGCCTTCTTTTATCTATAAATACCCAGTGTTGAGAAGATTTCCAGGGGGAGGAGTTTTTAGGGGAGTTTTTAGGATAGTTTTCTTTTTTTTAGTTTAGGTTAGTTGTTCTTCTTCTTCCTCTTTTGTATTTTGCATTTTTTGTAGTTCTTGTAATAGGGAAGAGAGTAGTACATACGATGAAAGTAAGAGTTCTTATAATGGAAGGTGACAATCTATGAAAGGTTCTCTCTTTATCTCTCTTTATTTATTTCTCTCTAACTTCTTTTACATGCTTAGTTAATTTTTGCTCATGGCAACTAACTACTAATCACTAACTTGCTTACTCCTTAATTGATAATCCACATGAATCTAATAGCCTCTACTTAGTCTTGCTCTTGCAAGAACCATTGATAGCTCATGATGATGGATTCTAACTCTCTAACAAGCTAACGTTACTTTATTCTATGCTTGCTCTTGTTTAGTTTTGATGGTATAAGTATAACTTGCACTTATTTGTTGAGTTTGGATGTGATAAGTTATCTTATGGGTCATGCTTTGAAACACTCTTGAACTAAGGACTAGTGATGGGTAAGAATACATGTGAGGCAATTATCACTAAGAGGTTAACATAGTTAGTGGAACCATTAGTATTTAGTGGCCATAAGTTCTTTCTTTTTCATTTTGTTTTAGAAATACTATCAAAAATCACAAATATCTTCTCTTCTATATTCCCACTTCTTCATGTTTTCATTGTACTCTTCTCTTTTCACTTTTTGTTTTTTTTCTTTTGATTTTTCAAAATGTTGAAGAAACTTTAACACACTGTGAACAACCCGGCTATGTATCGCCTCCCGTCCGTGTGGATTCGACCCGTTTAGCCTCTGTGTTATAATGGAAGCATCGAGGAAGCCAAAGCACGCACTTTTTAAAACAAACACTTTTCGTGCACGATTTCCCCTGATCACTTTGTCCAACAAAAAATGTGATTTAGTGGAATGGTTGACTTGGGCTCAAGAATGATAGGTTCGGGAACCAATACTGACTCAGGAAAATCAACTTTGGATTGGAGAGTCAGTTTTGGTTCAAGAGTTAATTCTAAATTCTAGAATTGAAATTCACATTCTTTTCCCATCAATGGAATGTGACTCTCCAAAATTGGTGATTTAATTTCTAAATATATGGGTATAGGAATAAATGTTGGCTCGAGAAATTGGTCCAAATTGGGTAAGGATACCGGAGTCAATATAGATTCGAAGATGGGAATTGAATCACATGGTTGGGGATCGGGGTCACATTCACATTCAAGTTCAATCTCATTGAATGGAAAACTTGTCAATTTGTTCAAGGTTTGAAATTAGTCAAGTTTAAGTTTGTGTGATGAAATTAAATCCTGGTCAAAGTCTTCAAGATTTTATGATTCTTTGTTTTCATCAAAATGGCTAGAAGAATCGAGAATAGTTAAAGATTGGGTAGGGAGAGTTTTCTTATTCTATGCATATTTTTCAATCAACTAAGTCTTTCTTCTATCGTATTTAAAAGATCGCTTTGGAATTAAATTATGAATGTCGTCCTCTCTCTAAGTCAGTATGTTCTTCTTGGAAAATAGAGTAAAGATCTCTGATTTCAAAATTTTACAGAATTTTGAGTTTTCTAGAATTTGAATTCATCGCTAAAGCTCTTCTAAGACTTCCATCCTCTTTTCCCATTCAATTGATTCTTCTAATGGTTGTTCGAGAGAAGGAGTATATGAAGCTGGATGTTGGTAAGGTGGTTGACTATATGACTTGGGGGAGTTGTATCCCTACTGACTCTGTGAAGAGTGATGATCATTGTTCCAGTCTTTTTAATAGATTGGGACTAGGGCATATATTAATTCAGAGAAGACCAATCCGACATACTTGGTTGGTTAATGTTATGATATGTCAGGTTGGTAATATCCGAATTAAAAGAAGTTGGGGTGAAATATGGATCACTATTTGCATATGAATAATTGTAATTATAATTCATATCACCAGGAATTAAAAAAAAAACAAAAAGAAGCAAACAAACAAACAAATAAAAATGAAAAAAAAATTAGCCTAAGTTAGGGTAGACCTTAAACCTAGATAGCTCCTAAATGGTTAGACTGTCCAGGGGGCTATATTACAGAATCTGACCACAAGTTAATCGGTCACGTAGGGACAAGATTGGTGGGAGGTATCCACGCTTAAAAGCGATGGACCTAATTAAGCCAAACCACCAGCCTTTAAGGTTTCGCCTCTCGATCCCTAACCTTTGACACTGATTTGGTAAGAGTCAAATTCTAATCAACTTTCCCCTTAGGTTAGTCTCCTATTGAGTCCGAGATGTCCCTAGGGCCAACGTCTACTCAGTTTAGTTAGGCTTGAGCTAGTGAGTGAGGAGATTGTTTATGGGCTAAGAGAGGGTAATGACTTTCCCACCTTGTCTTATTTATAGGACAAGCCCTTAAATCAATTTAGTGCAACGTGTACATGTATATGAAAAGTAACACTTAAGCAATGTAAACAATTCAAAAGTGTTCCTATATTACATGCTATGCTTCTGTACCTTTGCTCCAACACTTTTCAAAAGTAATGTAAAAAATAAATGAATTAGAGACGTGCCTTAATGCAAGTCTAAACCATTTTTAACATTTACAAACAACTACATTATTGTTGAATTATATACAATGCGCAAAATAAATTAATAAAGAAATCTAATACATGCAAAAGCTATATTTTACAGTGTGAAAACACCTGTAAAAAGATCAATTAGTAGTCCACCACAAATGTCTCGAAAACACGACTTTTATCGCGTTTGTGTGGCACAGTTGTGGACTCTGATGCTATGCCTTCTTGGGCAGAGGCACAAAGTAGCAATATGTCAACTGCAGCTCTTCAATTTGAATTCAGCCTTGCATACAAAACAAAGAAGAAAAGGTTAAATTGTTTAAATAAATCAAAAATAGAAAATGAAAACTTACTGTCCCTCCTCGGCAACGACGCCAAAATTTGATTGAGATTAAACCTGCAGAAGAACAAGGTAGTTTAGATTTAAAGAATGGAATGTGCAAGTACTCAATATTACCGCTATAGGAGTGGCTATGTGGGTCGTGATCCACAAGGAGGGACTAGCGATAGAAGCTTTTAAGTTTGTTCCTTTTTGAGTTTATAGAAACATGTTAGGAATTTCTTCTCAGTTTTAGAAAAAGAAAATGAAAAGGTTATGCTAGAAGATGTGAAGAAGATGGTAAAAGAAAATATGGTGATGTTGTCGTTGTTGTTTTATTTACAAAAGAAAAAGAAAAACTAAATAAAGAGGAGAATGTTGGTTTTGGAGTTGGAATCTAAACTAAGAATTAAAAGAAAATTAAAAACACTTACTGACCTCTTCAGTGCTCATTTACCTTCGATTCATCGCTACGACTTACCTGTCTTTGAAGGTGAACAAGCATGGTGTGTAGGATCTTTCCCGTTCCGGATCTACACTACGAATAAAAGGGCAAGCTAAACTTAACAAAGGAATGATTGTTCATCACCATAGGCCATCAAAGACACTTATAATGGCAAAGCAGTCTTGAGGCTATCGAATTCACTTGGATTACAATCACATCAGAGGAAAGTAAAAGAAAATAAGAATAAAGAAGAAAAAGTAACTTTTGGTCCAATTAAATAACAATAAAAAAAGATGAATACTTACACTGGTGTCACTCTCAGTATATGTTTCTTTCTTATTCCTTCATGAAACTCTCTCCTCTCAGTTATATAAAGAAAAATAAAAATTACATTAAAAAAGAAAGAAAAATCTAAGCTAAACCTATACAAGAACTATTCTACTCTCTGTTTCATCGTCCCCTGTACATTGAGAATTACAGGTATTTATAGCGAATACAGAACTGGGAGAGCGTCTGAAGACAGGGGAGCAAATGCTTCCCTAAATCTTATCAGATTGTCGCGGATCCACGGTCTGGATGTGGCCAGTTGCTACATCCAGGGGGAGAACATGTCTGGTTTGATTCTTTTTCCTTTTTTTCCAATTAGATTTTCTATTTGATCTTCTGATTATGATGATATCCTCATTGATCTTCTGTTAACCAGCTGATTCAGCAAAATCTGAATTTAACCAACTGGATTTGGGATCATCCTCCTCTAACCAAATAGATCTAGTTAAATCTGACTTTAACTGATATTTATTTGATTTTATCCTCTTTCTCTCCATGATTATCTTCTGCAAAAATAAACATTTAAGAAAAGAAAATTAGCAGATTTATTATACGATAAATGTAGGAGTGTAATGAAAAGAATGCAAAATATGTATACGATATGTCACTAAAACTCAAAAAATTCTTTTTAGATTTTGGTGAAAACAAAATATCTTTTTTTGAAAAACTTTATTCCATTTGGCAATATGAAGCTGACTTTACCAGTTCCTTCAATCAAGTCTACAAAACCTAATATTATATTGATAATTACTTTTGTTGGTTCTAAATCAGAGAAGTATCTCTTATATTTAGGAATAGTGTGTGTTGTACCACTATCCAATATGCAAATATCTTTGGTATTAAATTTGGCTCCATTATTAGTATAATTCATATCAGGTTTCATGTAAAGATAAATCATTTGGTGAGAATAAAATTTCAAACATATTATTATAAATAAAATATTACATTCGAAGATAATTTTGACAAACATTAATGGGAAAAATATATTAATACATTCATATATCTAGTTATCACCAGTATCCATAGAATCACAATGTATTGAAGGATCAGCAAAATCATCAGTAAAATTTGAAGCATCAAGATGGGTTTAATCATTCATATGGTCATCATGTTCAGTGAAATTACTTCCTTTTCTTTCCCTTTCAAGAATACCTTACAAAGATTATAAAGGTGCTCTGGTGTTTGATAACTCGTGACTAGTGCCCTGTGGAATCACATTTATAATAAGAATCTTCAGAATTTCTGAGAAAATTTTCATGAACATATTTTTTTATCATGTATTTTCACATGATGCTTCTTGTGGATTGCTTTATTTTATGAAAGGTTATAATCACCACTTTGACCTTGTGAAGTGTTGTAATAATCACCTCGACCGCGGCCACGACGACGACCACAATCATGATAATATCCCCATTCATAAATTTTAGAAGATACATCATTTTCTTTTGAAAATGTGTTGAACGAGTAGGACAAGACTGATGATTCTTTATCAAAAGTTCATTATTCTTCTCTACCACAAGAAGACATGAAATTAGTTCAGAATACTTTTTAAAACCACGCAACTATTATTATTGTTGTAGGGTTATATGAGGTGCATGAAATGTGGAGTAAGTTTTCTCTAACATTTCTTCATCTGTTATATTCACCCTACAGAATTATAGTTCCGATACTATTTTAAACATTGCAGAGTTATAGTTACTGAATTTCTTGAAGTCTTGAAAACGCAAAGTGTTCTATTCATCACGCATGGCAGGAATCAACCCTTCCTTTTAATGATCAAATCTTTCTTTAAGATTTTTTCATAGGATACTTGGGTCTTTCACTATGAGGTACTCACATTTTAAGCACTCATCAAGATATCTACGTATAAAGATCGTCGTTTTTGTCTTTTCTTGCAACAAGTCATCTCTTTTATTGTCTCAGTGAGACCAATTGATTCGAGATGCATTTTTATATCAATGACCCAAGACATATAATTCCTTCCCGTGATGTCAAGTGGAATGAACTCAAATTTTGCAAGTTTAGCATGGTTGTAACTATAACAGAATACATAAATAATTAGAATCATAATATTATTATTTTGAAACAAAGAATACAATTACATATTAATCATAATAGCAACAAATAAAAGAGAAAAAATAATCAATAATTACAAGGTTCAGTTGAAAATCACTTGGAGACATATCTTGAACAAAAAGTATAACAATAATGATGATGAGGATAATAATAAATTTCAAAAATAGATTAAGCATTTTATGAAATTTTAACTGAAAAATTTATGAAGATGATGAAAAAAATTTATGGATGAAGAGAGATTGAGAAGTGAGTTATGAGGGTTTAGAATTCACCATTTTATAGCCGTTGAAAGAGAAAAACATTAATTTACAGTAAAATAAATGCATAATTGTATATATATTTATGATCTATAATATAAGCACACCACTCTACTCGGTAAACTTTTTGACGATTGTTTATATAGATATAAATATTGAAATAATAAATAATAAAATAAATATAAGTATACCACATTACTCAGTAAACTTTTCAGTAGGTGTTTATACATATATAAAAAATATAGCAATAAAACATGATTGACATAAATATTAGTAGCTTGGGGTCTATTCCGCTCAAGCATCAATGAAGAAGTTAGTAAAATTAGATAATAACAAAAAATAATATTAACTTTTTGTAATCACGTCACATTATTATAAATAAGTGACAGAGCATCCTTTTATTTATAGTAGTGGTGTTATACGGGCATAATGAGTAGAATAATTTACCCTTTTTATCTTGAGCTAATAGAGGTAGAGTCTTGTGACAGACTAGAGCTTTAGTGCTGATAACGTGGTTAACACTGAGACAGAGAATTCTAGAGAGATAGTAGAAAGAGAAACTCTTACTGATTTCTGAAGTGTATATAAAATGAATTAGGAATGACCTATTTATAGAAAAACTCTTTGGTTACTATGTAGTCTCTATTTACATGCTGGCAACATCACCTGCATCATCATGCATAGTAACTAACTATTGAATTAACGGTGGTACTATTGGGTTGGGTGGAAAGCTATATGACTTTTGTAATAATATTGAATTTTGAATGAGAAAAATTTATCTCAACTTCCCAAAAATAATCAAATATATTTCTATTTTTCTATTTCTATAATGCATATATATAGAAAAAAGGGCTTTTTTAAAAAAAACTCATTTAAATAACTAATTAAAAAAAGGCCTCTCTAAAACTTAATCCCCAAAACAGACCTCTGATACGTCACCTCAGCGCCACGTTGAATTTCCTTGCCAGACGCTGGTTAGATTTTAAGTGGCGATTTTCAGGTTCGGGTTTTAGAAACCCGAATAAAAATATTTGATTTTCTTGAGTTCGGGTTTCAGAAACCCGAACCCTAATTTCAACAAAAATCCGAGAATATTAGGTTCGGGTTTCAAAAAGTCAAACCAGAGAAGCCAGGCAAATGTTGAGGGAATCCGAGAATATAGTTCGAGTTTCAGAAACCCAAACCAAAGAAGCCGAGCAGATTTAGAAAATCCCAGGTTCGAGTTTCAGAAACCCGAACCTGAGATTTATTATAAAAACCTTATGTTCGGGTTTTTGAAACCCGAACCGAGACTCCTATATTTTCAGAACTGGAACTAATGTTGTGCACGACACAGCATCAGTTCCAGAACTGGAACTGATGCTGTGCAGTTCTGATGCTGTGCACAGCATCCAGTTCTAGTGGAACTCTTCAATATAATATTAAATATAATATTAAAACGAAATATTTCAAAAACCTCACATATCATACAATAATATTAAGTATCATAAATATCATACAACAAAATTAAATATCACATATCTTTAATATCACAAATATAATACAATGATATTAAATATTTCAAGTTATTTCATATCTCCACAAACATAACATATCCCAAGTTCTACATAAATCACATATTAGAACAAACACAACAATTCACGCCTTCCTCGACCACCCCCATGTCTTCTTCCTCTACTGGGTGGAGGAAGAGTCTGAGAATCTGGTTGTGTCAGCTGCTGAGATGGTCCCACCTCATCATCATTTTGACGCCATGTATACCGTATAGGAGCTGGTTGGGAAAGGGCCCGCCACATCTTCATGTCCCGTATGAGGTAACCGTCATTGGCGTCGTGTATAGGTCACCATGGGGTTTGGGGCTCATTCGGATGGACGTGCAAATCAAGATTATCGTAAAAGATTCCTAATGCAGTTTCTGATCTCCTGCATTGTCGAGTGCAACCGAGATTTATCAAACAATGCTCCATACGCCATTTTATCTATTTCGACCAATCCATTAATCTAAATGAAAAATAAACATAAGTAGAAGAATATATCACATATCACATAATTAAAAGACATAATACGAATTTGTTTAAGATATTACCAACTGTCGCTCGCAGGGAACACTGGGCGTATAAGCGTTTGGAGCTTCAACTATTGAATAATCCAACGCCGAGTGATCCCCCAATACCAACACATATACTCCTCCAAAAATGTGTGAGTGTGGCATTGGTTTTGAATTAGGTTCACTCGATCTTCCCATTCGAGTATATATGCATTTGTCTTCACACTCCAACCACGCAGCCTATATTTACTGCGGTCCACACGTATCAACCTCGGGACTGGATCGGGAATATGCTGACTCATCCCAAATTGTTGAAGTACCCGATCTAGAACATGCATCTTAATATTCTCCATACAAATAATAGGCGCACGGGCATGCCATATATGAGCTCCTGCTGTGCATATTGGAGGTAAGCTCTGTAGAACTGCATCTGTATATGGCTCTCATGTCAAACAGGCTTTAGCATCATATCTAACTCACTTCTGTAAAATTGCAGGTCTGTCTGTGGTGTTACATCATATGTCCGATCAACATTCCACCTGTGACACACTATTTTTGTTAGAATGGGAAAAAATATTAAGTTTTCATTTATAGTGCATAAGACATTGTATTGTGTAAGTGTGATGTGCTTGGGATTTTTCAACTCAACTTTGAATATCTTTTAATTTTATTAATATTTACTTATTATTCTTAGTTCCATTAGGCTTTCTACTTCACTTATGTAACACATATCAAATCGATGACTCCCAAACCAGATGGTCTTAGGGCACCAGGTGAAAAAACACCCTTCAGGTCAAATATGCAAGTGGAGTAGGCCACGAAATCAAAATTTATTTATATATTAATTTTTTGGCATGAGTAATCATGCTTCTTGAGGCACAATTATTCAGCTTTTTTTTTTCAGAGTTGTGTCTCTAAATCCCAAGCATGTGTGTGTGAATTATGCATATTCTACTAAGGCTAAATAAAAGGTATGAGTTATTTTCCTTATCCCTCCTATCTTTTTAGTCAAACCATTCTTTCTTGTTTACTTAGGCAAAAATAAAGATTCATTAATAAGGTTCCCGTAATTCCTACAATCTTTTGGTATGTTTATAAAGAGTATGAAATTTCTTTTCAATCTAGATTTTTTTTTTTGAAAGAAGGAAGAAGGATAAAGACAGAAAAGTGTTAGCACCCCCCCACACCTATCTAATGCATTGTCCTCAATGAAGGTGATGTAAATGCAAATGCAGTAGATAGGGGGAAGAAAAAGATGTCACCGTCTTCGTGAACTCGGGCCGACCAAGTGCGAATAGGCTAAAGAAATATCAAAAAGAATGTACACGGGGTAAGCATATAAACAAAAAAAAAATTTATTTTTTTATTTGTTTGTTGTGGTTAGGTGTATGACGGGGCAAAAAGAGTCAGCACACTATCATCTGGAGTCATAGGCTCAGTGGTCAAGAAGGGCTTCAGTCTTTACCCATTCACTTTGAATTCCGTGTTGTTCTTAGGGTCTGCAATAAGCACAACACCGTGTGGGAAAACAGTGCGCACAATGAATGGTCCCGACCAATGAGTTTTCAGCTTCCCCGCGAAAATATGAAGCCTAGAGTTATACAACAGAACCCTATCTCCCGGTGCAAAATTTTTCCGGGTTATGATTTGGTCATGAAAAAGTTTAGTCCTGCTCTTAGTGATTCGGGCATTCTCATAGGCTTCATTTCGTATTTCCTCTAATTCTGAAATCTGCAGTTTTTTAAGTTCACCGGCCTTGGTCAGATCAAAGTTGAGTTGTTTAATTGCCCAGAGGGCCCGGTGTTCTAACTCTACTGGCAGATGACAGGCTTTTTCAAACACGATTCTATAAGGAGACATCCTCAGAATTGCCTTATAAGCAGTGCGGTAAGCCCACAATGCATCATTGAGCTTAACCGACCAATCCTTTCGGTTTTGTCCGACAGTCTTTTTCAGAATGAGCTTGATCTGTCTGTTGGTGACGTCGACCTGCCCATTTGTCTGGGGATGATACGGAGTTGATAACTTGTGATTGATGGCATATTTTGGCATCAGAGTTTCAAAAACTCTGTTGCAGAAATGTGATCCATTATCACTAATTATCGCTCTAGGGGTGCCAAATCGGGAGAAGATGTTCTCTTTGAGAAATTTGACAACCACTTTGTTGTCATTCGTCTTAGTGGCACAGCTTCTACCCACTTAGAGACATAATCTACAGCAACCAAAATGAATTGGTTGCCGAAGGAATTGGGAAATGGCCCCATGAAATCAATACCCCAAACATCAAAAATTTCAACTTCAAGGATCGGGTTCAGGGGCATCATGTCTCTTCTTGAAATCTTCCCAATTTTCTAACAATTTGCGCATGACTTGCAAAAATGATATGAGTCTTTGAACAAAGTGGGTCAGTAGAACCCACTTTGTAGAACCTTCTCTGCAGTCTTGCGGGGACCGAAGTGTCCTCTGCATGCAAGGTCATGGCAAAAGCTGAGCACACTCCTCTGTTCCTCCTCTGGTATGCATCGTCTAATAATTTGGTCGGGACAATACTTAAAAAGATACGGTTCTTCCCAGAAGAAGTACCGTACTTGGGCAAAGAAGCGGTATTGGTCTTGCTTTGTCCAGTCAGCAGGTAATTGTCCCGTGGCCAGGTAATTAACAATGTCCGCATACCAGGGTTCCTTAAGAATGGCTAGGATGTGCTCGACTGGGAAATCCTCATTGATCGGAGCTTGGATGTTTGGTGCATTTGGAATTCATGAGAGATGATCAGCGACCACATTTTCTATACCTCGTTTATCCCAGATTTCTAAGTCAAATTCTTGAAGCAAAAGGATTCACCGAATCAGTCGGGCTTTTGCTTCTTCGAGGTCATGAGGTATTTCAGAGCCGAGTGATCCGTAAAAATCACCGTCTTCGAACCTAACAAGTAGGGCCGGAACTTTTCTAACGCAAAGACAATGGCCAAGAATTCCTTCTCAGTTGTTGTATAGTTCTGTTGGGCGTCATTCAAAGTCCTACTCAAGTAATAAATCACGTGCTGCCTATTGTCGATGCGCTGTCCTAGAACAGCGCCAATAGCAAAATCAGATGCATCACACATGATTTCAAATGGCTGGGTCTAATTAGGAGCAGAAATGATAGGCGCAGAGATAAGTTCTTTCTTAAGCTTCCCCCATGATTTAAAACACTCATCGTTGAAATCAAAGGGCACGTCCTTAGCGAGCAGGTTGGTTAAGGGCCTAACGATTTTGCTAAAATCCTTAATGAACCGTCGGTAGAACCCAGCATGCCCTAGAAAGGATCTAATATTCTTGATGCTTTTGGGTGGTGGAAGTTTAGCAATCACTTCTACCTTAACCTTATCTACTTCTATGCCTCTCCTCGAAATCTCATGGCCTAAGACAATCCCCTGTCTCACCATGAAGTGACATTTTTCCCAGTTTAGAGTTAGGTTCTTCTCAATGCATCTTTGTAGCACTAACTCTAGGTGATGAAGACACTGATCAAATGAATCTCCGTAGATGGAGAAGTCATCCATGAAAATCTCAAGAAAACGTTCCACCATGTCAGAGAACAAACTAAGCATGCACCGTTGGAGCATTGGACAATCCAAAAGGCATGCGCCGATAAGCAAAGGTTCCGAACGGGCAAGTGAACGTCGTCTTTTCCTGGTCTTCTGCAGCAATGGGGATTTGATTGTATCCCGAGTACTCATCTAGGAAGCAGTAGTACTCATGTCCAGCCAAACGCTCAAGCATTTGGTCGATGAAGGGTAGCGGGAAGTGGGCTTTACGGGTAGCTGCATTCAATTTCCTGTAGTCGATACAAATACGAACCTTGGTAGGCAGCCTTGTTTGTACCAACTCTTTTTCCTCATTTTCTACCACCGTAAAGCCAGCCTTCTTTGGGACCGCATGAACAGGGCTAACCCATTGACTATCAGACATGGGATAAATTATCCCATTATCTAATAGTTTCAGAATTTTCGCCTTAACTGCCTCTTGCATGAGAGGGTTAAGCTTGCGTTGTGGGTCCCTCCTAGGGATTGCTTCATCGACTAAATGGATTCTATATTGTACTATGGTTGGACTTATTCCCTTGATGTCCTTCATCGTCCATCCAATGGCTTCCCTATGTCTTTGCAGAATAGACATTAAGCTATCCTCTCGTTGCTCAGTCATGTGGGATGCTATGATGACTGGCAAGGTGTCCTTTTCGCCCAGGTAGGCGTACTTGAGGTGTTCAGGCAAGGTTTTTAGCTCTAGGGAAGGTGTTTCTTCATTGGAGGCAATCTCCGGGCTTTCAATCCTAGGATGGGGTACACTGGGGCTTGATGCCCAATCCACTGCTGAATCTACGATCTGGTCTAGATTAAAATCTTCAGCCTCCAGATCAAACTCTGCCTCAGTTTCTGTCTCCATACTCTCCTCATGCTCACTGGTCAGGTTTTCAATAGAATTGACCTCAAACGTCTGATCATTGACATCCCTAGGTTGTCTTCCAAGATTGAAGACATTGACTTCCTTCGTCATGTCTCCAAATTCAATCGCATGGACCCGTTCCTACAGTTGATTATGGCATTGGCTGTAGTAAGGAATGGGCGCCCTAAGATGACGGGAGTTTGAGACCTAAGATTGGACACAGGTTGGGTCTCAAGCACAATGAAGTCAACAGGGTAAATAAAATCCCCGACCCGGATGAGGACGACTGTGATTTCCCCCTTCGGGATCTTCACTGATCGGTCAGCTAGCTGAATGGTGACTCGAGTTGGGCTTAGCTCGCCCAACCCAAGTTGCTGGTATACTGAAAGAGGTAGCAAGTTGATACTTGCTCCCAGGTCAAGAAGCGCTCTACTGATTTCGGTCTGTCCTATGGTGTAGGAAATGATGGGACATCCGGGATCCTTGTATTTCACCGGAATGGGACCAGACAGAATTTCGCTTATATTAGTGGCCAAGAACACTTTCTTGGGCACATTGGTCTTTCTCTTCTTTGTACACATATCCTTAAGAAATTTGGCATAAGCCGGGACTTGTTGGATAGCGTCAAGAAGTGGCACATTCAATTTGACCTGGTTGAACATCTCTAGCATTTTCTCCATATGCATATTTTTATTGTTGTTCCTAAGCCTATTGGGAAAGGGTGCTACAGGCTTTTGAACTTGTTCAACAGTTTTATCCTCGTCAGATGTTTGTGGAGTGGATTGGGAGGAACTAGCAGAGGTGGAGGCAGGAGTGGGATAGGAAGGGCTGGACTTTTCTGTTGGTAAACCTGGTTGTCTACCTTCTTTCCAGATCGCAGTGTGTGAACAGCATTACACTGGTTAATCAATGGATCCTGAATTTCATATGCTTGGTTGGAGGTTTTTGGGTTAACTAGCGGCTGACTAGGCAAAGTACTCTTAGATCTTTCACTTAAGGAGCTAGCTAACTGGCTCATCTGCTTTTCCAACCTCGATATGGCCTGTGAATGACTGTTCAGAATTTGTCCCTGGTTTTGCATAAAAGCGGCTTGGGACTTTATGAAAGCCTCTATGCTCTCCTCCAATTTACTGATTTTCTTTTCCGTTGGTGAGCCTTGGGAGGAGGAAGCTGGGGCTTGACTGGAAAAAATTGGTGGAGGAGTAGGATGGTGAAAGTTGTTGGAAAAATTAGGCCTGGGAGGATTGTTTTGGGCCCAGGAAAAATTGGGGTGATTTCTCCAGCCGAGATTGTAGGTCTGTGAGTAGGGGTTGTGAGGCGGCCGTGAGTAAGCCGCGTTCATGTGTTCCGGTGGCACTTGCTGGGCATGAAAAACAGGGCACCCTTCAAAAACATGGTTTGGTGCCTGACAATATGAACAACCCGGATTGTGAATTGGTGGTGGGTTGATCTGGTTGACACTGGCAGGCTGTTTTATTTCCAGAGCAGACCATCGTAGAGAATCTGGCACTGACGCCATTTCTCCATGCCATGATGAGGGCATTGAGCTAGGAGATCTTTGAATCGCTCAAAGTATCTCCAAAATGGTTCGCTTGGTTCTTGCCTAAACTGCATGATGTTCTTCCTAATGAGGGTAGTTTTGTGAATTGGGTAGAATTTCTTCAAGAAGGCCTTGACGAAATCATCCCAGGTCGTGACTGAATCTGCTGCCAAGCTATACAACCACTTCTTAGCTAGGTCCTTTAGGAAAAAAGGGATGAAACGTAACCTAACGACATCGTCTCCGAGCTGGGATATACGCATCATGAGGCATACTTCTTCAAATTCCCTAACAAAGAAGTATGCGTCCTCTGATTCTAAACCATGAAATTTGGGAAGAGTGTTAATGAATTGGGGCTTTAACTCAAAATTATTGCCGTTTGCTTCAGGAAGTTTTATGCAAGATGGAAGTGAAGTTCTGATTGGGTAAAATCTATCCTGAAGTGATGCCATCACTGATTCTGGATGCAAGGGTAGAGAAGTGTTTCTTGTTAATCTGGAAGTTGACGGATCTCTCACCCACTCTTGCATGCAGCACACCACAAACAACGCAAAAACAACAAACAATCGAAAAGAATGAAAAAAACAAACAAAAGAAAGAAAAACAACCACAAGCCTTAGTCTAAGGTACCTGGACCTAGACGACTCCTAACTGGTCGATTCTCCGGGGAAGGTTGTTGCAGGAACTCGACTACAAGCTAATCGCCAGGAAAGGGCAAAGCTCGGGGGGAGGTATCCGGGCAGAGCCACGGGCCTAATTACGCCAAACCACGGAGCTTTTGAGGCTTTACCTCTCAATCCACTTTCCTTAGACACCGATTTTGCAGGAGTATAGTTCTTACAATTTTCAACCTCGGTTAATCTCTTAGTGAGTCCGAGATGTCCCTAGGGCCAACGTCTATTGATTTTTAGTTAAGGCTTGGGAAAGTGTGAGTGCACTTGAAGATGATTTTTGGGATAAGGAAGGGTGATGAAATCCCCACCTTATCTTGTTTATTTGAGTTTTGCCCTTAAAGTCAATTGTGCAAGTGTACAGTTTATTCACAACAAGGTAACACTCAAAGCGGTAAATCACTTCAACATGTTGGTCTTATTCTACATGAATGCACACGTACCTTTTCTCCAGCACTCTTCAACAGAAATTGAAATGAATTGAAATAGACACGTGCCCTAAATGCAAAAGTCTAATCCAAATTTCAATTAAGCAACAAGTGACTTTCTGTTGAATTTATTATACATGCATAAGGTGAAGCATCCAAGGAAACTAAAAATTTAGAAAGCAAAAAAAAAATTTTAGCGGCTTTCAGCAACCCTGCAAACGAGTTTGTTAGTACTTCAATCGGAAAAACTCGCTTTTACACGAATTTTTCCGAGGGCAAATGAGTCCTCGCACAATGTCCTTGGCCACCTCTTTTGCTTCCCGCGATAGTGAGCTCCTTGGTACTTCTCCTACACACAAAAAGAACAATCTTTAGTAGTGAACAATAAAGCCGTTCCCTCCCCGGTAACGGCGCCAAAATTTGATCGGCGGAAAGCAAGTACTAAAATAAGAGAAGGAAGTGTGGGTTGATGTTACTGCTTTTGCGATTCTTCCGTAGTAGCGAAGTGGCTATACGGGTCGTATCCACAAGGAGGGAGAGCGATGGAAGCTTGATGCGGCTTCAAAGTTCAAGAAGAAAGAAAGTTCTTGTTTTCAAACAAAGAATTGAAAAGTGAAAACAAGTTATTTTTAAGAATTGTTGAAAAAATGTTTTAGTGGCTTGTAAAAGTGGATTTTTTCTTAGTTGTAAAAATGTATGGCTAACTTTCTACTAAGTGCTCCCACTAATTTCTAACTTTTTGAAGATAGCCTCACGATGGATCATAGGCAAACACAACCCTTGTGCATTGGAACTATTCACGTGGAAATCGGGTGAAAGTTCTTCCTATAACTTTGCTTTACACGACAAAAACTCGGACATTCCCATATCAAGATCCAATAGAAGGTGAGAATACGGGAAGACACGAGTGCACTAATGGTATCGGCAAAGTTAAACGGAAAGTCTCTAACTTACAACAACAAGCAAAGTACAAAACCCATAGATCATCAAAAAATCATTTAAGTATGAAATATACAAAGGTAAATACTTGTAGGTAAGTTAGAGTTAGAACCCTCGTCTTAAGATGCCATAGCTCTTGTTTGCACAAGGCTTGTTTGATACTATTGACTCATATGGGTTATCAATCAAGTGTTAGAAATTAGTGGGTTAGTAGTTAGTTAGCCATGTTAATGAAAAGTTAGTTAGCCATAAAAATAAAAGAAACAACAAAGGAAAAGAAGTGGAAAGAGGGAGTTACACTACAAGAAAACAAAAGAAAAGAAAAGTTAAAGAGAGGAAGTTACACTACAACAAAGTAAAAGAAAAGAGGTGAAGAAGAAAGAAGTTACACTACAACAAGGAAGTAAAAGTAAATGGCAAAGACAAGTAAATGGAAAGAAGGAAGAGAAGTAGTACTTGTATTATCTTGTCACCCTTCAAATACAACACTTTACACACTCTCTCTTTCACTCTAATGGCTAAAACTTAAAACTAGAAGAAGAACAATAACAACTACAAACTAGAAACAAAGCTACACAACTTGCTCTAACTCTAGATCTGCTCAAACTGAAGACCCCAGGGGGCATTTATAGGCACTAGGGGAAAGGGGGCCACGTGGGAAGCACATGGCCCAAAACGCAGCCGCGCGCGCCCAAAGGGCCGTGGAAACGCGGCCAGGGCCGCGTTTCCGAGGCCCAGGCAGGGCGGCGCGCGCCCAGTTTTGGGCAATGCACCGCCCAGTCTGTCTTCTGTCCATCTGAACTCCTGGATTTTCGATTTGATGCCCTAGGCTGACAAAATCTTCACTCTAAAGTCAATGGCTACTTGGTAGGCTCTTAATCATCAATTAAATGGTGATTTAGGTCTTCTTCTTCATTTGCACACCATGGACCTAGGATCAAGCAAGTAAGGTTTTATTAGCAAAATTTTTCATGAAATAAATATGAGAATGTGATGAAAATTATACAAAATTAGAGACTAATCAGTGTGGCATTGGTTTTGAATTAGGTTCACTCGATCTTCCCATTCGAGTATATATGCATTTGTCTTCACACTCCAACCACGCAGCCTATATTTACTGCGGTCCACACGTATCAACCTCGGGACTGGATCGGGAATATGCTGACTCATCCCAAATTGTTGAAGTACCCGATCTGGAACATGCATCTTAATATTCTCCATACAAATAATAGGCGCACGGGCATGCCATATATGAGCTCCTGCTGTGCATATTGGAGGTAAGCTCTGTAGAACTGTATCTGTATATGGATCTCATGTCAAACAGGCTTTAGCATCATATCTAACTCACTTCTGTAAAATTGCAGGTCTCTCTGTGGTGTTACATCATATGTCCGATCAACATTCCACCTGTGACACATCATTTTTGTTAGAATGCGAAAAAATATTAAGTTTTCATTTATAGTGCATAAGACATTGTCAATTACCTGCAACTAAAAGGCAGATCATCTGCTGGCACAATCTGTCTGAGTGTTGGTCGACCTATAAACAATCTCTCATAAGACCATAACTGTTAGCAGAATGTGAACACAACTATTAATCATATAAACTATCCAAGTAAAGTATGCACCTAAATACCAAAATCAAACTGAGTTAAGTTTTCACCTAGAGGAGTGTCAAACAATCATGAAGTTGCGCTATCTCCATGGTGCTGATTTTATATAACACCGTGTAGAGAAATGCAAGAACTGCAATACCCCATGACCTAGCTCCGTGCATATCCAAATCCTCTAACAAAGGTAACCACCGAAGATGTACCTTATTTGTGGTGGTATCTGAAAATAAATGTGTTCCGAACATATGTGATATATATGCCTGTGCAAACTGCTCCACCTTCATATCCTTTAAGTACTCTGGAACCACTGTAAACTCATCACGGAGCCATTGCAACTTCACTGCTCCACCCCTAATAGTTGGCTGTGGAGATACTCTACCTAATAATTTCTCACACTCAAAGGCCCAATCTCTGTCATCTCTACCTGTGACAACTGGACCATCTATCTGAAGGCCAAGGAGCACCGCCACATCCTGTAAAGTGATAGTCATCTCTCCAACTCGAAAATGGAAAGTAGATGTCCCTGACCTCCATCTCTCAATCAAAGTTGTCAGTAATGCATGATCCAGTCGGACCCACCTCAAATGGGAATGAACCAAGAATTCTGCTAGTCGAACGCAATGTATGATACGCGGATCCAACAAAGTCCACCGTTGAAAGGTCCGAGAATGATCTACACAATCAATGACATAGAGATCCTGAAATTATAAAGGAAATAATCATTAATAAAGGAAATTCAATATTATAATATTACTATTGTTAACTTTAAACACATAGACAATTACCCGGCTTGCATCGATTTTAGCGGATCGATACTCATCCTGCATGTATAGAACATCATAAATAATCGGCCCTGGTTCCATAGGAGCTTTGCCTGCACATTAATTCAATTGTTAGCAACATTATAAACAACAATCATTATGTAAATCATGCTATGAAAATAGACAGACTAATACATGCAAATACTTACCCAATGGAAAAGACAGTAACCGGTGCATTTCGACATCTAGATTTATTGTAACCTAATTGCTTACAATTACTTCATATATTATGTCTGTGACCTTCGTGACCTTCATCCATAGTGTCTTTTATGCGAACAGAAGGTGGACGACCCACCGGCCTCTTATATTGAGGAGGCAAGATAAAAGGCCCATTACAGGGTTCTCAATGTCGTTTATCCATAATTGGATGAAACAATGGAGAATAAGTCTTAGCGTAGTCATCTACAGGATACCATTGTAAACAAACATAGTAAGTATTTATGTTGGCACCCCCACTACACGCATTAGAACATGCCGCAATAACATGTATGCAAGGAAGATTCTGGAGCTGAGATAATTTACAAGAACAAGTGCATTCATCTTGGATAATGTTAATGGTGCATGTGTAACATCCTTATCAGATACTTCCCACTTAGTCAAACTGTATCTTTGTATCGAATGCCATCGATCAACATTGTATCGATATCTCAAGGTGTCCTCATTTGTTGGTGTCTGGGGTGATTTCCAGTTTTTTACTTCTATGGGTATGAAAGAAAGTAACAAATGTCCTTGCAATAAGTGCTTGTATTGGTAAGGCTCGAGCTCCTTTCAATATATTGTTGAAATTTTATGAGCAATTTGTAGTCATGATAATGAACCGTCTACCTCCATCTTTAGATAATGACCATTGGCGTCCTTGATTATAGATACTATTCTTAATCTAATTATGCGCAAGTTCAGAGATTTCCTTTAGTTCTTTTCTTTTTGCCTTATAGACTAGTGGATCTAATGCACAAAGCTTCATACAAAAAACGATGCAATTGAGGATCTTTAAATTCTTTTTGAAAGTTGGCTCGAATGTGTCGAAAACAATAACGATGATGTTACGGTGACGACCATGCATTTGCAAGTGCCTTCGGTAATCCTTTCATAGGATTGGAGATAAAAATAATTGCCCGCTCAAGATGCACACTTGGTATAAGATTATAAATACACGGTAAAAATCACCGCTAAGAGTTTTCTGATTCACTTTCTATTACAACAAAGGCCTATAGATAGAGTCCACCGTCAGCATCTACTATGGTGGCAATCAGTAAACAACCTCTATACTTTTCATATAAATACGTACCGTCAATACTAAAAAGTGGGCAACAAGTAAAGAAGCCCTTAATTGATGGCCCAAACGCCCAAAATAAGCGGCCAAATTGAACCGTATTGGGCACAATCGAACCATATGCATAAAGTTCAACTTTCAAACAAGTTATGGTGTCCAGGTTACTTTTTTTAATTGCCTCGAGTTATTGTGTTGGATTCTTATATGACAATTCCTCCAAATATCTTCGACAGTGCCTTAGTTCTTGTATGCCAGGCCTTGCAGTATGTTATTGAGATGTAAAATTTATCGTTAATTTCTGCAATTATATTAGCGGGAGTCAAATCAAGATTGCTCTTCACCATAAGTATGATGACGTTACATACAAAGGATGTTATGGCCTGACGATGATTGGATTGAAGTACCGGCATGTGGCATGTATGTTCTCCACAAACCTTTTAATTTTGAAATAATCACTTGAATCTTTTGGGACTGAAGCATGAATTCTCTACGGGCACGCGTTTCCAGATCCAACATCATTGGCATCACAAACTGATGTGTAGCATTTCTTATTCGTTTTAACATGCTTGAATGAAAATGAACGAACGATGGATCATTCACAAAGTGCTTGCAATAATTTTACTTTTGATTCAAATATAATCACCATCTTTTAAATCATCTGTAGCATTGTCTGGGGCACATTGAGTGTGTTCATCATTGATATTCTTCACAACGGCCATATCAACTCAGTCCTCACCTTCAAACTCATCAGGATAAGTATTTTGGATCTCAGCATATTCATTATTGGCATACGCACTGTCAATCTGTATCATTTTTGTCTTCTTCTGCAACGTGCATACTGTTTTCTTGCACTGCAGTTTCAACATCTGTGTCATCATCATCACTTTCGTTGTGCAACAATACTGGAGGCATCATAAACGGTACAACATTAGAGCATCTAATATTAGAGGGAACGACATCAGAGGAACGACATCAGAGGGACCAATATGAGAGGGAATAATATCTTCAATGCCATATGAGTACCGATATTTCAATAATATTATTATCATTAAAACTATAAGTATGTTAAAATTCTAATTTAGAAATTAATGAATTAGTTACATGATTTACTAATTTGCATTTGGGTCCTAGGCCATCAGGACATGAAAAATTCAATGTGTTTGGATGTGATTGGATGTCAACAGTTGGCAAACTACAAAATAATTATAATTCTGTCAACTAAATGACTGGATTATAATTAATTATTTGAATGAGAAAAACTGATTGCTTACGTAGTATATGTCGACATGTCCACGCGTGAAATGTGTGGTACAGTTGACATGAATCCTGTTGACTCGTTATTCAAATCGAGCATATGAGAGAATTCTCCTTGAACTTTCTCCACATATAATTCTATGGTATTCTTTGTCGGGTACAACTGAAGCATAACACGCGTGTCTTCATCGTCAGTAATGACCACTGCTTGGTAACATTCACTTATAAAGTTATATAAATCTGATAATCATTGGGATTAATTTTTGATATGTGATGAATTTTCTCTAGTAATTCAAGCCTTGTGGTTTCCTTTCGCACTGACATTGGTTCTACTGTTCCAACGACATATATTGGCTTATTTTCCTGGTTTATTATTAGTTTATCATTAAACCAACAAAGAATTGGCACCTCCACATTATTCATTGCACCTAATTTTATTTCAACAATAAAATTATCGCAAGTTTAAAAATAATTGAAAAACTAACAAAACATCTAATGTGCCAAAACAACTAATTAAAAAAATTGGACAACAAAATAACATAATTTAAAAAAAAATCAAGCAAGTAACATAACTTAAAACTAATTAACAAAATAACTACATTACTAAAAAACTACACATTATACCTGCCTTTATCCAACAGAGAGAGGAGGGATTTCGCCCCAGAGACAAACCCGGGTTTGGGGGAGGGGGCCTAAAAAGAGACCCGGCTAGGGGGGTTTACCCAGAGAGATCAGGTGGGGGGGGAGCCCAGAGAGGGGGGTGGCGGTGGCCATAGACAGAGGGGGTGCCCTATTTGAGAGAGAGAGAGAGAGAGAGAGTGTGTGTGTGTTAGGGCACAATAGGGGTGGCAGACGGGTCGCGACCCGCTAGACCCGACCCGACCCGACCCGGAGTTAGCGGGTCTGGGTTTGGGCTAATTGGGTTTGGGTCATAATCGGGTCGACCCATCTGACCCGATTATTAAATGGGTTGGGTCGACCCGAACCTGCCAGACCCTATTATTCTCTCTCCTCCTCTGCCTCCTCCCCTCGTTCTCCTTTACTGCGGCCCCTCTCCTCCTTTTCGCTTAAATTAAATTATCAAAAAAATATGTGTGAGCCCAATTTTGAACTCATAACCTCTAGTGTATGAGTTTAGTGTGATGTCCAACCATATCACTAAACAATTTTGTAATATATTGTAAAAAAAATTGTATTCAAGGCTTGCTGATTGATGACACCAGGAGATATTATGGCAGTTTCTTAGAGAACCGCCCTAATATAAAATATATAACGACGGTTCTTTATAAAATATATTAGGGCAGTTTTTGTAGTAATAGCCCTAATAGGTATATCTATTAGGGCGGTGTTTAAGAGAACTGCCCTAGTAGGTCCAAGCTCAGGCCGACATATTATATTAAGGCGGTTCTGAAGAGAACTGCCCTAATATGTTTCAGGGGAATTTGTAAAATTTTCAAAAATTAAAAATTTTCACCGCTTTTTATTACAAGACAGTTACAGACCAAACCGCTGTTAAAAGTGTGTCGTCTATTTTCAATACTGTACACTAGTGTGAGCGTCATACATCACCAAGATACAAGGAATATCTCTATATATACAAAAGAACGAGTGCATGCTAATACCCCAAAATTAACTTAGTTAAAGACCTTATAAGGTATTATTAATCTATAATATTTTTTTGCATTTATATTTTTATATTCTGGATGGCATAGGTATCAATTGGTCCAGGTCAAGCCTGCTCCCCAAAGTTAAACGGGTCAAACGGGTCGGGTCGGGTCGACCCGATTAAGTGTGGGTCGGGTCTGGGTCTAAATTTTTGACCCGTATAATAATCGGGTCGGGTCGACCCGACCCGATTATTATACTGGTCGAGCAGTAAATGGGTCGGGTCGACCCGACCCGACCCAATTGCCACCCCTAGGGCACAAAGTCGAGAGAGAGGGCCAAGAATGATCTGAGAGTAAAAAAGTAAAAAACATAATTTATATAAGTTAAAAACGGGTGCAGGTTGAAGTGGATCTGATCTAGTTCGGGTTTGAGAAACCAGAACCTAGAATAACCTAAAACTTCGTTCGGTTTTCAGAAACCCGAACTTATTTTATTGGTACTTTTGAGTTCGGGTTTCAGACACCCGAGCTAGTTTGACTGGAAACTTTGGTTCGGGTTTTTGAAACCCGAACATAATAAATCGACAATTTTTTGTTCCGGTTTCTAAATCCGGAACCTAAAAACCCTCCACTTAAATTTCAACAAGCGCCATGCTGGTAAGAAAATCCAACGTGGCGCTGAGGTGGCATGTCTGTTTTGGGGAGTAAGTTTTAAAGAGGCTTTTTTTTTTTTTATAATTACTTATTTAAATGAGTTTTTTTTTATTTAAAAAAGCACCAAAAAAAAAAAAAGCCGATCGAGTTAGAAACTACAGCGCCAATCGGGAAAAAAAAAACGACAAAGCCTCTCTCTCAAAAAAAGAGGAGGAAGAAGAAAGAACAAAAGAAAGAAGAAAGGCAAAGGATTCGATTGTCGGTTTGTTCGATTGATCGTTGATGGCGGCGGCATCAACAGCGGAGACCTCAAGATCGGGGGCATCGTCGGCGGGCGACTCCTACATCGGCAGCCTGATAAGCCTCACCTCCAAGTGCGAGATTCGATACGAAGGGGTCCTATACGACATCAACACTCAAGAGTCCAGCATCGGTTTGCGAAACGGTACTACTTTTCTATATTCCCGGCTCTTTCAATACAAAAAGTTGGAATCTTGGGTTGAATTTGGGGCTTTTCTAATAAATTTGGGAAATTTAAGTTCGTTTCGATGAAATTGGATTGTGGTTGTCTGATGGTGTTTGGGGATATGATTATACTATAATTTCCTGAGATTTTTTCACAGTGCTTCTCTATTTTAAGCTAAAGTTGCAATCTTTTGGATTGTTTGGACGAATCGGGATGTGGTTTTTTCTTTTCAGAGGACTAACATTGAATTATCCCTATCTTTAATGATTTTTTCTAAATTATTTTTGGATGAAATAGGATTTGTTGTTTGATGGTTTCAATTAAACTTCAGGCCTTATATATATATTTTTAAAACTTAACCTTCGCTTTTTGGTGATGAGAATTTTCTTAGATTTTTTCCATTGTGTGTTTAATATTGGGTTTATTTGGAGGAATTAGGTCAAGAACTATTCTATTCGTAGAATTCTAGGTAAGTGGGCTTTTAGAACAATATTAGTACTGAGAATAAAATGGAAATAAACATTATCAAGAGTCTCAGATTGCAAGGTCTATCTCCTCTTTTATTGCTTAAGAAGAAATCACTCAATAACCATTACAGTTGAAGTAATGAACTACTGTTAAAAGATAGCTAACGATAACTCAATTTATCTCAACTGAACAATCTATGAAGTGGATAATGTTGCACCATTTTCCTACCACTTAATTGAAGGGCCGATAAACCAGGTTTGATCGGCATTTGTGGTGTCGGATAATCTTTGATAAGATAGTCTTAGGGGTACTCTTGCTAATCTCTGATGAAGATCAGTCTTGGGATGACTTATGCCTTTATGCTAACTGAAGATGTAAGGAACACAAAATACACTTTATTTTATTTTAGGACTCAAATAACTGAGAAAACCAGCTGTGGACAGTACATGTTTCTGTGACCTCCAAGATTGTCAAGCATCTGTCCAGAAGTTGAGATTTGAGAAGAGTTGGAGAAAGGTGATATATGGAATTGGTATTTTTGAAAACGTGTTCTTTTTTTTTTTTTTTTGTTTAAACCAAGTCGTTGATAAGAACAAAGTCCACAGCTACAACTTACCAGAGATTATAAGCATAATTTTCCATAGTTTGATTTGCTGAAAGAAAAGCAAAGGCACTTCTTTTTGGAAATACCAATTGAATGATATCTCTTCAGCAATGGTACAATTTACGGGAACTATAATTATTGAGTTGATAGTGATATAGCATATGAATGATGGAAGTTGATGGGTAATTTGCCAAGAATCCTTTTTCAAAATAATATGGCAGTGTTCCAAAAAAAAAACCCATTATAATATGTTTGCATGACAGGCTTAATTTCTGTTATTTAGTAACCTTCTTGCTGGACTACAGGAAGTATTAGAAATATGAGAACCACATTTTTCTGACATTATAGTACAGTCTTTCTGTTAGAGTCCTGGGTAGAATGACAAATTTTGTTGTCTTTTCCTTATGATTATGAAAGTTGAGTGCAAAGTCATGCTTGATTCTAGAGAAGTGCAAATTTTCAAGCATCTAAAATATTGTGCCATAGAGTCTTGCAATGAAGCTTGTTTTTCCGTTTTGGTCCAACAGAATAGACATTTGATTATCCCCAAAAGGGATACAAGAGGGATTACAAATTGTGTTGTTATTTTTTTTCTTTTGAGTATTTATTTATTTATTTGTTTTTTTACTTGGTTTTACCCAGCATTTTCTCCACAGTTTTGCTGTATTTTGTGACTGACATATCCCCTTATATGAGGTCACATGTTTTTTCTTAGGTCCCACATGGGCATTTTGCTGGGGCTTACAGAAAATCTCAAAATGTGCATGGATGTGCTTGTCTATACATGCTGTTTCTTACATTATTGAATCCTCTTGGAACTTAACTTTTATCAGCAATTCTATGATGTAACTTGGAACATCTGAGAAAAAACCACTAATCCTGCATGGAAGTGCTTTGATTCATCTATTCCATTCAATATAGCCATAATTAGTATTGATTATGGATAAATTGCTCATTAGGCAGGTTGAAATTTACTTCTTTTGTCTGCAGGCTTTTATGTATTCTCATAATTACTGCAGTTAATTGTTTGTTCCAACTCGTTATTTTCTCTTGGTAGTACGATCATTTGGAACGGAAGGTCGAAACAAGGATGGTCCTCAAATCCCTGCCAGTGAGAAAGTTTACGAGTACATACTTTTCCGTGGAAGTGATATCAAGGTGCAAGAAAATTAACCAGCTTGCCATGTTTTAACTGCACCATGAAGCATGCAGTAGAAATTATTATATTTATGCATAGTGTAAGCTGATCATTAACTTTTTGTTCTGTGTGTGAGGTTACATTTTCGTTGAGAATAATCTCACCTATCTCTGAGTAAATTATATTATCATATGTAACTGATGGCGTAATGAGCATGATAGAAGAGCGATATCTAACATTAAACTTGAAGATTTGAGGGCTCAAAATCTTATATTCAAATCTTATACTCTTCTGTTCCTTCACAGTCACATGATTGTACTTCTCTATATTTTGTTAGGTAGTCCCCGTTATGTTTCTACAGTCTAGTGACTTGTGCCATGCCTGTATATAGCAGTGTTCAAAAAAACGCGTTATGTAACGCGTTATAACGCGTTATGGTAACTAACGCGAGCTTCCCGTTACGAAACACGAGAAAAAACGCAAAATCTCGTAACCTGCGTTTTTTACACCGTAACGTACGTTACGTTACGTTACGTTACGTAACGCACAGTAACGTACGTTACTGTGCAACCACGAAAATATAAAGGCGCGACTCGTTCTGAGATTAGGGCACGCGCAATCGAACCCAAACCAAAAAAAAAAAAGAGAGAAGAGGGAAGAAGCCGTCGTCGTCGCCGTCGCCTGCCGCCGTCGCCGATCCCTGCCGCCGTCGATACTCTGTCGCCGTCGCCGTCGCCGATTAACTTCTGCCGGAGGTCTTGCGCCTTGAAGAAAGAAGAAGAAAGAAGAAGAAGAAGCGTACCTGCTCGTGACCGCCGGCGGTGAGTCCTCGATCTCTCTCTTTAGCCCTCCGATCTCTCTCTCTCTCTCACCTGATCTCTCAGTCCCGATCTCTCTCTCTCTCTCAGCTCTCCCCCCTCCCCGATCATCTCTCTCTCTCTCCAGCTCTCCCCCTCCCCATCTCTCCCTGTCTCTCTCTCTGCTCTCTGGTTCTCTATCCCCCAGCTCTCTCCCTCCCGATCTCTCTCTCTCTCTGCACTCTCTCCCTCCCGCTCTCTCTCTCTCTGTGCCCTCTCCCCCTCTGATCTCTCTCTGCTCACGCAGAGAGAGATCAGAGGGGGAGAGGGCACAGAGAGAGAGAGAGAGCGGGAGGGAGAGAGTGCAGAGAGAGAGAGAGAGATCGGGAGGGAGAGAGCTGGGGGAGAGAGAACAGAGAGCAGAGAGAGAGACAGGGAGAGATGGGGAGGGGGACAGCTGAGAGAGAGAGAGAGAGATGATCGGGAGGGGGGAGATTCAGATCGCCGGCAGGGGAGAGAGAGAGATCGCAGCTCACAGCCTCACTGTTTCAATTCATGTTTTAAAATTCATGCTTTAAATTTTAAAATTCATCATCATATGATTCATATCATGCTTTAAATTTCAATGCAGCATGCTTGTTATAATTTTTTTGCTAAATTGGCATGCTTAATTAGTTGTTAATACTTTATCTGCTTCAAAATTTATATTCTGTTAGAGATTAATTTGCAGTCATGCCTTTTTCCATTTAAATTAGTTTCAGTGTGGTGTTGACATTCTTTCGTTTAATTCTTTATGTACTTTGCTAGTTGCCTCTTTGAATGAAATGGGTTCTGGACTGAGTGAGTGAGTTTACTGAGTTAATTTTTCCCTTTAGGTCACCCAAATTAGAATTTTTGTATTCTAGGTGATGCAGAAAAAGATGAAAAAAGAAAACTCAGGTTCTATTAGTCCACAGTCATCACCATTATGTTGAGAATCCTTGTACATAGATGTGTTTCTGTAGAGCACAAATTGGATAGCTTTGGCAGTGTTGCAGTTTTTTAAGCAGACTCTTGATAATGTAGATTCTTAATACTTAATTGTTATATTTCAATTATCATGTTTGTTAGTTAATTAACTTAATTGTTATAATTCATTTTTATTTGTGTAGATTGATTGAATAACATGGCTAAAAGTTTGGATCCCGCACATGAATTTGCGGATCATATAGCCGGTGATCCTCCGAATGTGTTTTATTGCAAATTTTGCAAGCATAAAATAACTGCTGGAATCACTAGGCTTAAACATCACTTGGCCGGTACTAAAAAAGGCGTTAAAATTTGTGCGCAAGTCCCGTCCAATGTGAAGCAAGCTTGTAAAGACATGTTGTTGGTCACGGAGGTGGAAAAGAAGAAGAAAGAGTCAATAATCCGTGAAATTGGGAGGATGGGAGAACCACAGGAAGATGTGGTAAGTCAAGAATTGCAAAGCGCTGCCGGAAGCAACTCTCAACCCCGAACTCTTGGGCCTATGAATAAATTTATCAATCTTGAAGCCCGCCAATCGACACTTGAGAGCTCTTATAAGAAGGAGGCAAGAGAGAAATGTGTAAGAAAAATTGGGAGATGCATCTATGCACTTGGCCTTCCATTCAATATCATTCAAACTCCTTATTGGAAGGAGATGATAGAAGAGGTCGGATCATTTGGGATGGGCTTGAAGCAACCATCCTCTTATGAGATAAGTACACGGGTACTTAAAGCTGAGGTAGAGGATATAGATAAGATCAAAGCGACGCACATGGCTGCTTGGAAGCAATATGGATGCACGGTGATGTCAGATGGATGGACAGATAGAAAGAGTAGGAGTTTGATAAACTTTCTTGTGAATTCACCTGAGGGGACTTTTTTTTATAAGTCCATTGATGCGTCAGAATCGATCAAGACCGGAGCTTTCTTGTGGGAGCAACTTGATAAGGTGGTGGAGGAGATTGGTGAGGAGCATGTTCTTCAAGTGATTACCGACAATCATGCATCTTATGTGAATGCCGGTGCAAGACTTATGGACACAAGAAAATGTCTTTATTGGACTCCTTGCGCTGCTCATTGCCTTGACTTGATGCTTGAAGACATAGGCAAGATGAAAATTCACACGGAGACTCTTGAGATGGCAAAGGGTATAACCCAATTCATATACAATCATGGTTGGGTTCTTAATTTGTTTCGGGCACACACAAAAGGGAAGGAACTCCTAAGACCGGCCATTACACGATTTGCTACTTCCTTCTTAACTCTACAAAGATTGTACCAATTAAGACAACCTTTGAGAAAGATGTTTGCATCCGAAGAATTCAATAGGAGCACTTGGGCAAAAAAACCAAATGGAGTGAAAGTAAAAAGAGCGGTGATTTCTACTAGAAGTTTTTGGGCCAAAGTTCTATTTTGCTTTAGCACCACACTTCCACTCGTATATGTTCTACGAGAGGTGGATTCGGATGTGAGGCCATCTATGCCTTTTCTTTATGATATGCTTGATACTGCAAAGGAGAAGATACGGGATGCGTGTGGTGGCAGTAAGAGGAAGTACATGCCTTACTGGAATATGATTGATCAGAGGTGGACAGGTATGTTGCATAGACCTCTTCATGCGGCAGCGTACTTCCTAAACCCAAGATGTTTCTATAGCGAGAATTTTAGCAATGATGCTGAGGTAAGAAGAGGCCTTCGTGAGTGCATGCAGCGCATGCTCCCTGACATTCGTGAGTATGCACAGGCTGATGTGGAGTTAGATAGTTATAAACAGAAGCTTGGAGAATTTGGGAGCCAGTTAGCTCAAATGACCTTGAACGCTCGTAGTCCAGGTATAATTTAGTGAATATCTTTGATTCTTTGATTCTTTGTTTAGTCATGCGATGTCTAACACTTATTCTTTTAGCTGCTTGGTGGGAGAGATTTGGAGATGAAGTTCCTACACTTCAAAGTTCGCAGTTCGAATTCTATCTCTTACTACTAGTGCTTCCGGATGTGAACGCAACTGGAGCACTTTTGAGCAAGTAAGAAAAGTTAAAACCTACAAGGCTACAACTTATAAGTTTCTTTATAATAAATAAGCAATGACTTAATTTTAATAAATAAATTTGTTTGTTGAAGGTACATTCAAAGAAAAGATGCCGCTTGGAGCAATTACGTCTGCAATCCCTCGTTTATGTTATGTATAACATCAAGCTTCGAGAGAGGAATATTCGTAGGAGGCGATTGCATATTGATCCGATTTTGATAGAGGAGCCTGCTAGCGATGATGAGTGGCTTGTAGAGACTGAAGAGCCTTGTCTTATGGATGATATTGCATGGCTAGATGAAGTAAGGGATGAAGATGAGGCAAGGGAAGAGGACAGAGATTTTCTAGATGTCACTGCACTTGGTAATGAAGGCACTAGCATTGCGGTTGATAGTGAGCCTAGAGAAAAGAGACAAAGGGTAGATAGTTGTTCTTCCATGGACAAAGGAAAAGGACCTATCATTGATGATGTGGATGAGACCAGGGACGATATCGATCCGGAGGATGCTGAGTACATCTTAGAGGAGGATGATTTAGTCATCATAGATGAGATTAGGACATGATATTATTCCAGGATATTATGACTGTTTTGTATGACTGACTTATATTTGCGAACTTCTTTTGAAATTTGTTATGTTTGTGAACTTGTTATAACTTGTGAATGTGAAAAATTATTGCTATACTTCCTAAAAATTGTTGTGAGACTTGATAAATATGTTATATATTTGTTTTGATTTTTTTAAATTTTTTAAAATTATTTTTTTTATTAAAATTCTTAAATATACTATATATATTTATTTTTATTAAATAAATATTAAATCACGTAACCTACGTTATGCGTTACGTTATAAGCTATCTTAACATAACAAAAAAAAAACGTTATGGTTACGTTATCGTTATTTTGAACATTGGTATATAGTATACATACATGCTAGTAACCTTACATATATACAACAATGATAACGACATGTATTGTTAAGGATTCATTTTTACAGAGATCTGAATAAGATATCCCAACACAAAGGGTGTTTTAAAAGTGGAAAAAAAGTGAAGTGACCATCCATGCGCTTAGGTGGCCTCTCACGGGATGAAGCCTAAGCAAGCCTCAGTTCAGCTTCCTTCAACGCCTAATGGTTCTAGTTACTGTTCATAATTGAAAATTTGTTTAATTTTAGATCGTCGTGTAATCTCCTTGTGTTTCTTTCACTTTCAGGTGACTAAATGAGTTTCTATAAAGGTGTATACAGCTAACAATTGACTATTCATGTGTTGGATAGTGATAGCTAGTGGAAGTAAAAGTGTAATTCTACATAGAAAAGTTTATCATGCTAACTACCGTATCCATGAAAAGATAACAAGAAAATAGAAACAAAATCAGCAAAAAGCAGAGAAAATAAAGGAAACTTGAAAGCAAATGGAGAAAAGTTAAAAAAAGTGAAAGATAATCGTAAAAAACATATAAACATAGAAGGGAAAGAAAGAAGGAAAGAAGAAAGAGAACGAAGAACGAAGGAAAAAAAAAGAAGAAAGAAGAAAGAAAGATGGAAAAATAAAAAAGCCTAAAATGTGAAGAGAGTAAAAATTATATTGACTTGCCCAAAATCTAGGAAAGTAGTCGAGGTAATTCGACGAAGGCATTGAAACATGAGGTGGTCGCTAACTATTAGTATTGGAAATGGGTTGTGTCGTGCCTGGCCAAACCCAAGCACGCCCCACATAAAAATAGCTAGGCCCAAGTACGACCCAAAGTAGAGTATTATATGGGCCTTGACCTATAAGCTCATCTGCCAGTCCTCTGGGTATTGGGCCGGCCCACGTGTGCTCACCAGTTCATTCCTATGTTCGTGCTTGAATTGCACCGACCCATTTATGCTCAATTTGGAACTCTTACTTTGTTGTGACTACTTCATGCATTAAAAGATCAAATACATGACCAAAATTCACTTGTCTACCAGTAAATAAATATATCTTTCAACAAAACCTAGAAACATATATATTTGCTTCATGAATTAAAAGATCAAATACAAGACCAAGATCAGACGAGAAGTGAGTGAGATGATCAGATGAGAAGAATGATGAGGGGCTGAGATGAATAAGATCTATCTACTTAGACTAAGTAGTAGTTATTAGTTAAGTAATAACTTAAGTTAGTATGTAATTAAATTAATGTAAAGTATATTAGGTAAATATTAGTTAATAAATGTACTATTTGATCGTGCCTCCAATTACAGGTCCAATTGGGCCTCCATTCATGCCCTAACTGTTTTCAGCATCCACATACCAAAAAAAATTTGTTTCAAGGATGGGCTAGCCCGGGTCCATTGCCAACCTACTAACTACTATACCTTTTGAATTCAATTAATAATATGTAAGAAAGTTGAGAAAGAGGAGGTAAAGGACGAGTTAGATTTGGAGTTAAAAAGTTGGAGATAGACAAATTGTATCACAAGAGTTGGAGATGATAATCTTTACCCTCATAAGAGTCCAATTTCATCCTTAATAACTATAAGTTATGTTGTTCAATTATGTGATAATGGATGTGAGATTCAAATGTCATCCATGTTACAATTTTAACTTACACTCCTTTAAGAAGGGGAATGTATGCAATGAACTAAATATAAGGGTGTGGAAATTTAACAGCACATATGGGCCTAGGCAAAGCAGCTAATGCCTTGAAACCCCTGGACAATAGCCTAAGCGCTTAGGCAGCCGCCTTTTAGAACTTTAAACACAAGCCTCTTTAATCCTTGATTGGGACATGCAGTGAGGACATGACACTGAGGACATTATTGCATAAGTTAAAGTACGCTACATACTTTGATGAGGGTTGTTGGCTGGTCTGCGCTTAAACCTCAAAGAATATTAAGCTGTCTCCAATGAGATTTTCTAATAGCTCAAGGTCTCATTCTAGAAAAAAAAACCCTCTAAGGTCCTGTTTGGTAATTGCATAAAGCTGGCTTAATTGGATTAGACGGCTATATTCTATGTGGATCATGAAGGTTTCTTTTACCATGATATGTTGCACCATACAAGGTCCAATATTCGAGTCTTCTGTTTAAATGCAAGAAGGTGTACCACATATATTTTTTAAAAAAGGAAAAGAAAAGAAAAAGCGATACTACTACTAGGGGTGGCAATGGGTAGGATAATGGTTAGGGTTCTACGCTTACTCTTACATTGATCACCCTACCTTTTACCCTTACCCTTACCCTATAGGGTAATTTATAAATTACCCTTTACATTTACCTATCGGGTAATTTATAAATTACATTTACCTAACCTATATGGTAACATGTAAACTTTTCGTTTGCCCTATAGGATAAACAGGTAAAATACTTTAAAAAACTCTAAAGAAAAAGGAAAAGAGACATAAGCAAATAACATCCATTCTAGTACTAATTAGTAGCATAGTTGTTGAGCAAATAAAAAATTAGACGCCAATTAACTGAACTTCATTAACACGGCATAAATACAAACTATTTAGGTAACCATCAACCCAAAACATATAATAAAATACTAAAATCAGGTAAAAGGGTAAATGTGTATGGTAAGAAATTCTTACCCTTACCTTACCCATGTAGATAAACTGGTTGAAATCTTATCCTACCCGTTTAGATAAATGGGTAATAATTTCTTACCCTTAGAAGTTATAAGGTAGATAGGTAGGTTAAACGGGTTTACCCTTACACATTGCCACCCCTACAGGGTTCAAAGTCTCTATCGTGTCGCTCTTGACTCGGAGTCGTCTCCGGAATTGCAGCCGCCGAGACAAGAACGAGACATGAATCCTACTTTGTGGCGAAGAGTGATCGACTCGGAGCTGACTCGGTCGAATCGGCCGAGTCGCAAAACAACTCGATTTGACTCTGCCGATTCGACCGAGTCAAGACGAGTCATCCTGAAGTCGATCTGTGAGTGGAGAGGTTAAAAAGAAAAAATAACCTTACCTCGATCCAGATTTAGCCCGAATCTAGCTCGTCACTGTCGTCGTTTGCCATTGATCCAAATTCAGATCGACGTCGCTCGTCGCTGTCGTTGTTCGCCGTCGATCCAAATTCACCGTTCGATCTCTCTCTCCCCTCCCTCCGATCTCTCTCTCTACCTCCCTCCCTGAGAGAGAGATAGAGAGAGATATCGGAGAGGGGGAGAGAGGCTTCCCCACTTGATCTCTCTTTCCCCCCTCCCACCCGATCTCTTTCTTTCCCCCTCTCCCACCCGATCTCTCTCCCCCTTAACTCTCCTTCCCCTCCCTCCCTCCCTCCGATCTCTCTTTCTCACTCTCCCCCCTCTCTCACCCGATCTCTCTCTTTTACCTTTTCTTTTTTTGTTTTGTTTATTTTTGGGTTTTTATTATATCTACTCCTTAAATCATCCATATTTCTAAATTTACTTCAAATCATATTTCCCCAATTACCTCTCAAAACAAATTTCGGGCACCTGCTGCTCTCTTTATCTCTTGATAATCGATATGTTTTGGACATGTGATACTTAAATATTGATGTAAACATTTTTTAAAGATTTGTCGTAATTTTTTTAGAATTTTTGAGTTTTCTATGTAGCGTTTTGCACGTATCGCCCGAGACCGATCCGAGACGCCGCGACTGATGCGTCTCAGTGCCCGCCGAGTCGGTGGCCGAGACCGCGACTTTGAACCATGCCCCTGCCACGTACAATAGAGAAAAAAGAGATATCCCCTATTTAAGGGCTGGTAGAATTCAGACTACTTTGGCATCTTTTGACAATTTCGAGGAAGTATGAATGTGTCACCAGAAGGTATAAGGATTGGTTGAGAGCTTGAGAGCGTTTAGGAGATCATTCCAAAAGACTTGCTGAGACCGTTTGATGGTGATCACTCTAGTTATAATTTAGTAGTTTTTTAGTTGTTTTATTTTATTTAGCGTGTTGTTTTAGTCCCCCATCGGTTATGATAGGGAAATCTTTTTTATAAGAGCCTATATAAGACCAAGAGTAGTAGCTGTTTGATTAGACTATGATGGATTGAATTAAACCCCTTTTGTTGAGGCATGCAGATGTGCCTTACAAACTTGATCTCTTGCATGGTGATGTGCAGATTGGGAGAGAGATCTCCTGGGTACTAAACCTCAAATTAATTTTTATCTTCTCAAAACCCTAATTTCTTTTCCTCCTTTACCCTTCCCGTTTACATCAAATTGGTATCAGAGCTAAATTTTTGCTTTCAACCTTCATAAAATTTTTTTCTACAAAATCCTAGTTATATAAAACCTTAGATCTTCCCCTTTCGCTTTTCTAGTTTCCAAGAGAAAAAGAAAAAGAAAAAAAAGAAAACACTCTGGGTTACTGTTCATCTTCATCGAACAACATCAGAACCCTAAACCTACCCTAAGGCCACTGTTCCACCGCCGCCTCTACCCTGCCATCTTCTTCCCGTTGCGCAACCTCGTCGACAACATCGCCGTGATCCCCGCAGCCAAGATCCATCACTAAATTCCTCGCCGCCGCCTCTCCATCTCCCTTCGCCGCTCGACAACACTGTCGCCACTTCGACAACACTGTCGCCACCTCTCCCAACCCTCATCGTCAATCAGATCTCATCGACCATCATGACGCCCGATCATATCTGCATCACCGCCAAGATCGGAGCTCGTCCTTTTCCTCATCGACGTCACCTTCCCGCCATGCCGCCACTCGATCTCACCTTCGACCTCGTCCTCAGACATGCCGAGCCTCGCCGTTTCATCTCCGACCTCGTTCTCATTCTCGGAAGTCACTGAGCCCTTGCCGTCATCGCCTCTGTCTTCCTCTGTCATTTCCGATCCCGACGACCTCATCACTGGAGATCCTACGCCGCCACAGCTCCGCCGCAGCACCGCAAACCCTAGTTGTGATCGGGGGCGAAAAGAAGAGCTTACTGGGTTGTGGGTTTCATCTCCAAACTCGAATTCAAAATTGTGTTGGGTTTAAATTGTCAAGCCCGATAACGACTCGATCCGCTTCGCTCGACCCAATCCGTACCTGATCCGCGAGTCATTGCTGACATCATTAGCTTACACGCTGACGTCCCGAGCCGAGCCTCTGAGCCACCGCTGGCGTCATCAAGCCGCTGTTGACGTCATCCGATTCGTGCTGACATCATTGGCTTGATCTAAGCCGCACTATTCATTGAACTGTGCACAGCAGTAGCACATAGATGTTTCGGATTTCGTTTCACGCCAGTTGGAGTCCGATTCGAGTTCCGTCTGAAGTGTTGGATTTGTAACTGAGTCTCGGAGATACTGGATGATTTTTGCAGCTTTTGGGTAGTAGATCCGACTTCTGCAAGCTCATATCTGGTGTTGATACAATTTCCTACATTAGTCCAGTAGCGTTTTAGGCTTCGTTTTCAAGCTGATTCGAATCTTATCCGAGTCATTGAGATCTTTGTGGTAATTTCTGAGCTTAAGCACTGAATTTTCTTCATGAGCTTTTACTTTTGTGGTAGATATATTTATACTGATTGTGATGATAAAGAAGTTGAACAAGCTATGTTTGAGGCTGTCTCATTTTTTCGGGGTTTTAATGATTGTTATGGATATGAAATTTGGGAAAGCGATCTTGAAGATTTTTTGAGTTATTTCTCCCCGACAACTACTGAGAAAAAATGCCGCTATGGCAAACTTAAGTTGGATGGAGAAGCTTATTATTGGTGGAAGATAACCATAAATTATGTCGATATTCGTTTATCTTGCAAGGCCTTATGCTCGGTATGCTCTACCCATTCATTTATCCTAGCTAGATTGCAGAGAGCCCAATGTTGTGCAAGAGCCCGAGCTTGATAGCCAACCAATCACCGATCATTTTACTGTAAAGGTTGAGGTAGATTCAAAGCCTTCAGTTGTTTTCGAACTCGATATTCTTGATGAGTTAGAATCAGAAGTTGCTGCTGAGTTAGTGTCATTGCAAGAAGAAACTCCTTCTCAGCCCACAGAAGTGGAAGAGCCTCTTATTGAGATTTCTGTAGATATCTTAGTGGAGCCTATCGTGAAACTATTGCCATCTTCACCAGCTATGAGGGTTTCATTATTCTTGAGATTGTCTGACTCATAGGATCTTTGCAGATTTTTCTACAGAAGACAATTTCACAGGAGATCAAGCTTCTTATGGTGTAGGGTATAATCGGTCCAGTCTTCAACGAAGTGGCTTGCCTCATCATATTACATGTATCTTGCTTGAGTTATCATTGACTGTAGCCAGTTTGTCACGGAAGCCAGTTCTACCTCCACCGTGGTTCAGACATGATACACTGATGCCGGTTGCATGACCTTCATCATGGCCTGATTGATGCGAGTTGTAGTTCAGTCCTACCTGGTCATGCCTGCTATATGTTACCATTGCATTCATCAGAGATGAATGCTTTTAAGCCAGAGAGAATGATGGGGACACTCTAGTTATTATTTAGTAGTTTTTTTAGTTGTTTTATTTTATTTAGTGTGTTGTTTTAGTCACACATCGGTTATGATGGGGAAGTCTTCTTTGTAGGAGCCTATATAAGGCCAAGAGTTGTAGTTGTTTGATTAGACTATGATGAATTGAAATTAAACCTCTTTTTGTTCAGGCATACTGATGTGCTTTACAAATTTGAATTTCTTGCATGGTGATGTGTAGAGTGGGAGAGAGATCTCCTGGGTGCTGAAGTCCAAATTAATCTTTATCCCCTCAAAACCTTAATTTCTCTTCCTCCTTTCCCCTTCCAGTTCTACATCACCGTTGCCATGGATTTTGGAAAGCAAGAGGATTACAAGAAAGAAGTATTATGGTGATTGAAAAGGTAATGGACGGAAATTCAAATAATGAAGGAAAGGGTAATGATATTGAGGAAGAATGGTTTTAAATTGTTCGATACCTGATATGTACTGGTGCAACTGAGAAAATACCGACATTGTTGATACGACTGAAAGGAAACAACCGATAATGTGTGATATTGCTAATTCATTTCCAGAAACCGACGGCCGATAGTGATACCGAGTTCTGCAATCTTATGAGGAAGGATATGGTGATGAAGAGCATCTTGAAGGGTGGAGGGAAAAGGGTGTTTGTGAATATATTTACCATTGTTGATTTTTAAAAAAAAATTAATTGGTTACTTAACTTCTATTTTAACGGTTAAATTGGTAAACTATAAAATTCGCTGTTGCACTAACCGCTAAGAACCCTTTCGAAACTACATCATGGAGGAAATTCTTAATGGAGAAAAGACTGGTTTAATCTTCAAGGATTAACAGGCCAACATATGCTTGATGTTGCATCATTCTATTCTTCTTGTATCATGTGGAACATCTTATGTAAACCCTCATGTCAATTTATTATCCTTTTGGCTAGACAACTCTAGATGAGCTCTGTGCACAACAGGTTATCCAGGAGCAGGTGGTGAAGCTCAATCCGGGTTATTTCAGCCCTTCATTTTTTTTTTAAATTCATAAATGGGGTTCTATTTGATTTGATTAGAGTGATGAGCCCATGATTTAATTATTTTGCTCTGGTTTTGAGCCCTTCCATATAATTCTTGAGTTAGTAGATGAAATTATGGGCAACTTCAGGGGTTATTTGTGTACTTCTTTTGTCCTAGTCACATTTGGAGTCTTTTAACAGTGAGAGCTGTTCTTGAATGAAGTAAGGTGTTAGCAGGTTTTTGGATTGGGTATGAATAACCGGGGAGATATGGTACATTCTTGGAGGCCTCTGGGATACACAAAGATCATCACTGGATCTTATTTGTTCACAGGAAATTGGAAACATAAACTTTTCGTTCTCTGTGTGAACTTTAACAAGATACCCAATCCTATTACTCATCCGGTTTCCATATAACCAAATGGACTTGGATCTGGCTGTTGTTCTCTTAAAAAATAACACAATAATAGTTAAGTATGATTTGTTTCATCTAACTCCAAAGAAAATGGGCTTTGTTTAGTAGAACATCAAACATGTCTGTCTCTTGAGTCTTGACAACCTTGATGCAAGAGTGTTGGTGATTAGACTTGTGAAAATTTAGATTCGAGGACATGATATGTTTTGCGGCCTTATGTTTGTCTGTGTTCGTGAGTACGTGCATGACCACACACGTGTAGCCAAAGCAACACAAAACTAATAATTAACTTGCAATGTTACATGCTCGTTGAATTGTTTATAGAACATACCTATTCTAATAGGCCTAGTTGGCTAGTTTTCTATATCAACCTTACAGGTCAAAGAGTAATTTCCCACTCCTTTTTGTTGATAGTTCACCGGATGTAACATTTGGTAGCAGTTTTTTGACAAAAATGGTCTAAAAAGCAATTGACTCATAGCTTGTATTGTTTATTAGATGATTTGAACTAACAAGTTAATGTTAATTTATCATTCGTCCTCTTATTGTCATCTTTCCTTTGCTTTTTTTATCCTTATCTTTCCTTTTTTCTCTTTCCTCATCTTTTATGCTTTCTCTTTCTTTTCAAGTTTTTTCTGTTCAATTCCTAAAGGGAACTATGTACATGACACTTGTGTCTGATATGTGTGGGCACAACTAAAGAGTATTGAGAAGGCGTGTCTCTGAAAATCATAGGATGATGGTCTTCGATCCTCAATTTTTTTGTAGTAAACATCTGGCAACTTTTTTCTCTGATTTCAATCCTTCAAATCATAAATTCCTTATAAATTAGTGTTTGTTCTAGTTTTCTGCTTATCAACACTTGTATCACTATAATTTAGAACGTAATAACAACCCATGAAAGTAATAGAGGATTTAAAAGCTAAAACACCTTTAAGCTATATTGCATGAACATTTCTATTATGAAGCTGAACTTGTGTAACATGTATCTACACGTGTGTCCCCACACAACACTCCTCAGACATGTGTTGGTTACTTCTCAAATTTGTCCTTAAATATATAATATATTTTTAATTTATGAAACTTGTCGGACATTTCCTGGATGCTGTCCTACATTTCTCATACACTTTTTTATTCACGTTACATGTTTGAGATATTTGTTTACTTTTATTATATTTCATTTTTGTATCAAAACCTATACTTTAGTGGGAAAAGGTTGTCAAAAATTGACTTGGATAAAACTATTTATGTATGTTTCAATGTAAGAAAACTTCTTAGCCTTTTATTATATTTCATTTTTTGTATCAAAGCCTATACTTTAGCAGGAAAAGGCTGTCAAAAATTGACCTGGATAAAACTATTTATGTATGTTTCAATGTAAAAAAAATGAAATATGTTGAGCTACTCTATAGAAAGTTATTGTATTATTAGAAATAAGTTTCTGGAAACGGCCATATCTATGCATGCATGCATGCATATATGATCTCTCATTCATGGTACATGTTATTGTATTATTAGAAATAAGTTTCTAGAAACGGCCATATCTATGCATGCATGTATGTATGATCTCTCATTATGTTATTTGTATATGTTTGAGTGTCATGTCCCTGTATCCGGCTTTTAATGGAATTGTCATGTTGTGTGTCCATGTCTGTATCCGTGCTTCTTATCCTCTAATTGATGATTAATGACCAAATCACCTCCAAATTAACCCCAATGCTTTTTAATCACAAATTAAGATATTTACTTTCTTTCATATACGATGATGTTCTTGTCCTTTATTGGAAGGTGAACAAAACACAGTTGGCACAGCCGCATAGGAATGTTCCTGCCCTATCTCATCTTTGATGATTTTCCTTTTCCTATGATATGGATAGTCACAAGTTGGGGCCTCTACCAACATGTTAATAGGGATTTTCTCGACACAAGGAGAGGGTGGAAAACCATCTACCATGTTTATTAAGATAAAAGATGTTCCCTCCCTTTCTGCATCAAATATAATTCATATAATTTTACTACTTAAGATTAGTTAGCCACCCCACCCCCCCCCCAAAAAAAAAAAAAAAACCACCACTTAATTCACCTTTCACAACTTTTATCTACTGCATTAATTTGTCATATACATTGAAAGTATAAGGTTAGATCTGTAGGGTAAAACTGTGAAACTAAACTTGATTGGTGTTCTATTGGGCTGCTGGTTATAACTTCCAATCTTTTAATGCTACTTTTCCAATTTACATGGGATGTATGCTGGTAAAGTTGATAAGATAGATATAGAGAATTGCTTGCTATTAGACACATTTTATCTCTTACATGTAGAAGTTTCTGTTGACCAGTTTTCTCTGTAATCTTGTAACCTATGGGTGCCTACTTGTGCCAAGTTTATATTATGAACAATGGGCCGTTATAAATACTAAAAGAAAACAATTATGATTTGCAATTTATATATAATCATTTATGGGTTCCTTTTTTTGGGGGATAAGAGCATATTAGGACTGAAAATTTGACTTCCTTTGCCCGATGGATGGAAAAAGATATCCCTTCCCTGTTCTATTGCCGTGTTCCAATGGTGGATCTTTTCCTTTTGTCTGCTTAGCTGATGGGGCTCGAGTTTCTACACGCCCTTATATATACTCAGGCCCATCAAAGAGAGACATGTTGAAGGAGAGAAGATATTTGTGTGGATATAAGATGGGACAAGTAAAATGAGAAGGCATGTCCATCTGTGCATATGCATGTTGGGTTATTGATGACTGTCTAATCTTGACTCCTGGATCTGGTGTGATTACGGTGTACTTTATTAGTAGCATGCAGGGAGTTCCTTCTTTCAAGAAGGAATCTATGTATGATGTTTAAACCTTAAGTGCCGAACAAATTGCTTCTGAAACTTGTGGAGTAAAGAAGGAATATCAGTAAGCTTAAAAGATTATATAGTTGAAGCACATTGAAAATTATCCAAGATTGGACTAACTTGCACATATTTTTCAACGTTCTAACCATGGTTTCAAATATCGGCTGATTCCTATATATTATCTGCAATACCGTATCGGGTTTTGAGGACCTGATTGATGTTAACCCTTTCGTCCGATATCGTGACCGACATTGTCGATATTGACAGTTGATATTGACGATACCTATGCTAAAAATCATTGACGGATACTCATACCTAGATTTGATACCGAGATTTCAAACCATCGTTCTAACTTCAGGTCTATTATTAATAAATGATTAGTAGGGGTGTCAAACGGGCCGAACCCGGCCGGCCAGGGGGCGAGCCATGTCGCGCCCGCCCCGCTGCCAAAATTTGGCTGGCCGGTCGGGCCCGGGTGCCCTTTGGGGACCTCGGATCTGGCACGGACCCGAGCCAGACCCCGGTCGGGCCGGTTATATATTAAAAAAATAATTTTTTTATTATACACAGTAAATACATTTTTCTCCTGATGTTTATACAAGTATTGCGTGGTTAGTTGGTCATCAGGCTTTTCTCACTCCTTGGAGGTCCTTGGTTCAAACGTTGGCATTTACAATTTTTTTACATTTTATTTACTGAGGTGTTGGAGAGGCGGCAGGCGCGAGGGGGGATGGTTGTGGCAGGCGTGGTGGGGGGGGAGGGGCGGAGGTGGCGGCGGCACGGGCGGCGACAGTGGCGGGGCGGCGCGGGCGGAAGGGGGTGGTGGAGTGGCAGTAGCAGAGGGGGAGAGGTGGCGGGCTGAGGGGGGTGGGCCGTGCCAAAGCCCGGGTCGGGCTTAGCTTGGCCCGCTCGGGCCATGGGCTAGTTTACCCAGACTCGGGTTCGGTCCATGGGGAGCCAGGCCCTGGCTCGGGCTAGGCACGACCAACCCGGGCCGTGGACCGGCTTACCTAGACCCGGGTCTGGCCGTGCCCGTGCGGGTTGCCGGGCTGGCCTGGCCTAGTTGACACCCCTATAATTAGGAATACATGTTTAACTATGGATCAATCATTTTTTTTTAAAGCTACTTTTTTCTTCCCCTTCTTTTTGGTTCACTGCCTTTTATGTTGTTACCAATAGAGGCTGACGCCTTGGACATTTTCAGAACTATCTATCTTGTGTGAGGTACTCTTTATGCAAGAAGCATCAATTCCCATATGTTCATATGTACTTATGCTGGGTTCTTTACTGCTCACCATTCATTATTTCCACATGTATTATTGTTTTTGTAACATATATAGACACTTAGACACCTTACTTTTATTTTGCCTTTTTTCAAGATATTTTGCTAGTGAAAGATTGCATCCTGTCTCTCAGTCTGATTAGTTAAGTGCATTCGTTTCAGGATTTACAGGTCAAGTCCTCCCCACCTGCCCAAAATGTTTCTATACACAATGATCCTGCTATTATTCAGGTAATAATGCAAGTAGGCAACATGGAGTTTTGACTTGAGTGATTGCCCTATAATGTTTAAATTTTTATGCAGTCACACTACTTCCATTCACCACCACCATCTACAAGCTTTCTTTCTGCTGCTAGTGGAACTACCCCAGATCTTAGCACTCACACAGCTCATTTGGGACTTCCAAGGATGCCTTTTCAGGGGAACATGCCTCCATATCAGCCAGCGGGAAGCTTAGGGTCTTGGGCCGCCTCACCTGCTCCACCTACTGCAAATGGCTCTGGGCTTGCAGTGCCAGGCCCCATGTCAATGTGCTGGCCAGGATATTATGCACCCACAGGCACACTTCCTCCTCACTTGCAGCAACCTCCTTTGATGCGTCCGCCGCCTGGTTATCAATTCCACAATCCATGCAGCAGCCTTTGCCATACTCTGGAATGAGCATTTCTTTACCTTCTGGGTCGCAAAATTTGCAAGAGATTCCTTCTCCTTTATTGCCGACCTTCAGCAGTACATTGGGTTCAACTTCTGCAGCCACTGTTCCGTCAACATCAGCTTCCTCCTACGTTAGTTCGTTGGCTCCTGAAGTGTCATCATGTCAGATGCCAACTAAGCCTACTGTTACCTCTCTTCATGCAGCAGCACTTGGTGCTAATCTGTCATTTATGCCACAATTTGCTTCTAGTTTGGAGTTGGTGGCATCATTATCTCCGAATATGCCTGCTATTATCAGCAGCAACCCTAATTTGGTTCCAGCTTCAAATGTGAGTCATCAGACTGTGACTCAGCCTGTGTCCTCCATATTTGGATCCGCCAGTTCAAACCAAACTGAAACATCAAGTGCTAATGCTCCATTTCTGTCGCAGTTAGCTTCTAATTCAGAGTGTGTCGCGTCAGTATCTCAGAATATGCCTACCAGTTTTAGTAGCAACCCTAGAGCTGTACCAATTTCCGATGTGAATTATCAGACTATGGCTCAATCTGTGCCCTCCAATGTTGGCCCTCCCAATTCAAGCCAAGTTGAAAGACCAGTACCTCTGGTGACTCCTGATCAGTTGTTGCAGCCTGCTTCCTCTGCTGTTTCTTCTCAGCCACTGCAAACAAGCACTAAATATGTAGAAGTGAAACCGCAAGAATCTAAGAACAAACCATTATTACCTGAGCCATCTGTGCCGGCTTCAGCCGAAACTATGGAGCCGATACTACCACTGCCTACGCCAACTCGTCAGAAGGTGTGTCAACATAATTCTTTTTATTTATTATTGAACTAACTAACTATTGGGATTACCTTCATTCAAATCTATCTAAACTATGCAACTTGCTGAATATCAATTATTCCTAGTCATACAACAGTTGCTTTCTCTCTAATTTTCCTTTCTATGGTAAGCATCTCTTTCCGGCCAGACAAAATCTAAACTCCCAACTCATATTGGTAGTGACATGTGAAGCTTTGAACATTTTATTTCCTACATGCCCCAGAACTTACTGTGCATAGTCAAAAGAATATTACTTTGTGGACTAATTATTCTTTCATTTTTTTCTGAATTTTTTGCTTTCCATCCATACTCGATCAGTACTGGACGTTTGAAGCTTTAAATACTTCATTTTCTAAATGTCTAGAAATGCCTGCCCAGTCAGAAAAGATATTTTTCCCTGTAGTTTATCATCTAAATGCTAGTCATTAAATGATAACATTACAATTCATCACACTAGTTAGGGTAATATTATATTGTTCAACAGAAATTATAACCTGAACCATATAACTGTCCTCTCTGATGAAGAGCAGAGTTGTGATACTAGTTTTAATTGCTTCCTCTGATTCCCACTGTAGGCCATTGGCTTGAAGGTTGTTGCTAGTGTAAAGTATTGGTATGTCTTGTTATTTAATAGTGAGGAATAACAAGACTGTGGTCCTTCTTTATGTTTTTGTACTTTTGAGGACCTCTCTAGTAATAGAATGAGTTTTGCTTAGTACTATCAAAAGAATTATTGAGAAAAAAAGAATGACACCCTGCAAATGCAAATATTTGAAGTTTGGAAGGGCACTGACATGCAAAACTTTGTGTTGCAGTGCTGGAGACAGAACAATATATAAAGCCTTTGTAAGAATATTATGTAAAATAAGCGGCTAACTTATTGGACTACTGTTTTGGTTTTCATAGATCCCTTAACTTTAGTTTACTGTTCAACTCCGACTTTTTAAAATCTCCTGCATTGCCAACCAATATTCTTTACATATGGTTTAAAGATGACATTCCCCGGGTTTGAATTACCGCCATTCATTTTCTCCATTTCTTTGTTCAGGCACATGCAATCTGATCCACCTTTATCTACTTACAAACTCATTTATTGAAAAGAATATTCATTAGAAGAAAGTTTACTATGTTTCTACTGGCAACCAGACTGATTTTTTTCCTTCTTTTTTTTCAATAATGGTTATTTCATGTACCAATGCAAACTTATGTTTGTTAAATATATGGATATTCATAAGGATACATCAGAGCCTTAAAAAGCATATCTGCTTGTTTGGACGTTGGCAAGTTACTTCCTTGCCGAACACCTTCAATTCAGTAAGATCTGCGGAGAGGCTTTGACCTCAAATGTCTGCTAGTGATTCTTAAATGTTGATGTGATTATATATTTAATATAATTGTAACACTTTTCTAAATACAAAATTTGCTAAAATTCTTAAATCAAGGCGAGCTCTTGAACTGAAACTATTTTATTAGTTTTTGGGATCTTTTTCTTTTCGGTTAATTGTTCCACCATTTAAGGTAGATAAAGCTGCTGCCATGAATAATTTGAACCCTCTAATCTGCCACTAATTCAATTTAATAGGACTCTGTATAGATCCTTTAAACTGGCATCTTTTGTATTTGTTTAATGTGGAGAATTACTCTTTTGATTAATGTATCAAGGACTGATGGGTTGAATGTTTTTCCAGCCTAATGGAGCTGCTTTGCACACTCATGACATGAGTAGGGGACGTGGAAGAGGAAGAGGAAGAGGACATGGGGTATCACGTCTCTCTCTCTTTTTCATTTTTCTTTTCTGTAGTTTAAGTGATTTGTACACGTATAATATAATGTGGCAAGCATAACAAGAAGCAAAATTTCAAAACACATGATTGCCCATCTTGAATTATGTTGAGTTCATAGGCAGATAACAGCGACAGCAAACCTAGTCTGTTCTTTTGTTTTAGAAGCTGACATCATTAGCTTTATGCAGTGCGACCACAGTTGATGACACCTAGACAAAAATTAGAATATGTCTCTTCGCCCTTTGTGCGACAACAGTTGGCCACACCTAGTGAGGTTTTTCTTGGTCCCCTTTCTTCGTGTGCGTGCGCGCGAGCGCACACGCAAGCGGTAGCAAGCATCTGGTAAGTTTCTTCCTCTGCATGTGTCCGCTTTGTTTCCTTTTTCTTGTGTGAGCCTAGTCTTGGTCTTCAGGGTAGATAACTTTATAAGCCAAAATATATTTTCAGAAGTTTACAAAATTAATAGTTTTGATGTTTTAGTAAGTAAGATATATTTCTTGTTTTATCCCCCTTTATCTACTCTCATGTCTTGTTGTCATCAAGCAATCAGCTGAGGTGGGGGCATAAGCTGTAAGACAGCCATCCTTCTAGAGTAGTGATAAGAAATGTTAGAGAGTTTAGTTATAAAGAACCCATATACCTGGCACATTCATTTCCTTACCCGAATTCTATTTAATTTATTTCCTGACATTTACCATATAATCCAAACTTCTCTAAAATAATAAATAAATTCTTTTTTTTTGGCTTAAACCAACAATTGGAAATTTTTACCATGGTTCATCCTCTTTCGCTATCAATCACTAGATTATAGGCATGTACGATGCACGTTAAAAAAAATCAATAACTTGATCAAAAAAAATTGAGTTGAAATTGATATATATATATATATATATATATATATATATATATATATATATATATATATATATATAATATATATATATATATAGAGAGAGAGAGAGAGAGAGAGAGAGAGAGAGAGAGAGAGAGAGAGTTGTGTCCTTCGAAAAGGATTTGAGGCCGAATCCTTCTCACTCAAATACCAACATCCGATATATATATATATATATATATATATATATATTATCATTTAAGAAAATTTAACTTTTAACTTGAATGATATAATAAATGTGGCATGAAATGTTGAAAGTTATTAAAGAGTTGGACCAACAACATAATAATAATATTCAATGTGAGACTTTTATTATAAAGTATAATATTAGTTATAAAGTGACTTTTTAACTTTTTTTTTTTATTTGGTGTAGTATGTAGACAGAGACATAAGAGAGGACTGTGAGGCAACTGTTAGGAAGTGAAGAGTTTGCATTAAAATAGTAAAGATTTTATGATAGTGTCGCTGATTCCTGAAATTAACAATTTAAGATTAGTGTATGCTCTTATAATCTGATTCTTCCTAGATGTTAAGTTGTTAACATCCTAATTGTCACAATATGACTTCCTGCTCTATTTCACACCCAGATTTGGTCATGCCCCTTTCCTGATACTGTCTAATTGGCTGCCAAGCATGTTATAGCTTGTGATTGTTTACTTCATCATCCATTAGTTTTGTGGGTGGTTAGGTTCAACTAAGATATGTTAACCTGTGACGGTGATTACACGGTTGTTATATTGATGCGATCTTCTTAAAAAGTGAGGATGATGCAAAATTCTTTTCCCTTGCTAGATTTCGTAAAATTGGACATCTGAAGTCATATTAGAACAAGTTAACACCTAAAATAGGTTGAGAAGTAATAGTAATAAATTAAAAAGCACGTGTCCAAATGCCATGTAAAGGAACACATAAGGTGTGCATTCTGACACACATCTCTGAGTGGGGCCATATCATCACATATGGCCTGGCTGTGCGGTATGTGTCTGTTTAAAGAGGCTGCATGTAGCCTTCATGGTTCACTCCATTGCTGAATGCAATTATGTGCCTGCATAATAACCCACTTAATCCCCCCCCCCCCCCCCCCCCCCCCCCCGCCCCCTTAAAACATGGAGGGGTTTTGATCTGTCATTCTGCAGTCGCTCATCTGCTCTTGTTGCTCCTCATGCTTAAGAATAATGTTCCAAATTAGTTGAGTTAAGATAATTGCTCTGGGTCCATCCAGAAGCCTTTTGGACTCAGTGTCTCTGGGACCGGGGTATGGTTATGGAATCAGAGCTGAAGGATCTAACATAAAGTAGTAACTAGAATGGTTTAATCTGCTCGTTCCAATTATATCCAAACTGATCAATGTAATATAAATTTACCCAGATCTTGAAGTTCTAAAATGGAGTCTCTTTTGACAATGTTTAATTTGATTGTGTTCTTTTTTTTCTCTCTTTATGGAGTAATTAAGTTTTTATTAGAATTATTTTTATAATAATTCTTGCTTTTGCTGCAGTTGCTTATTTTCTGTAAGTTTTCTCATTTTTACACTTTTGGGTGGCAAGTTATTATTTAATGTCCTATTTATTTAATAGATATGGAATTTGAAACTTTTCTGGTGTTGGTCTATTTTGTCTGGTTCTCGAAAGTTGTTGATAGAAGTTTTGTATCAGAGAACTGTACTGCGTGGTTTATTGATAATAATTGCGCCTGTAATGATTTTATGAATTGCTTCAGCTATTTTTCTATTGACAGGTGTTAGAGTTATTATTAGAGTTACTAGTCTTAATGTGGGTACAGTCAAGTAATTGTGACTGTACTTATCATTATAAGCTGATATAAATAAACACGAGGTGTAACTTAGGATTTTATTTCTTGATTCTCCCTCTTCCTCTCTCTTCTTTCTCCTTCTCTCAAACTTTTCAAACTTCACTACAGGTTTGGGATGTTTTAATCTACTAATTTTGAAGAATTCTTGATTTAGTTGTGATTTTGGATATTGAAAACAAAAATTTGTGATGTTTTATTTATTTTTAATTTTTTTTTGGGTATTTTGGTAATATATTCTCTTGTTTTACTTCCCTTATATTTTCTGATACATATATTTCTTAAATGCTAAAACCAAACCAGAGTGCAATACAAAGAAATGTCTGAAACTGAAACCTGTTAGCTGAAGCATAATTGAGATCTAAAACCTAGGTGGCATCTGTATTCCCTTCTGCACCAATACATGGTATTGAGCTTTAGTTGTATGAAGAGGCAGTTCTACATTGAGAATGGCATCCAACCATAAAGGAGTGTAGGAGGAACTTGCTCTTCACTAGATAAGTACTAGTATTATAGCTTTTATTACCTTTTTTTAGCAGGTAGGTCTCTCTTGGTGTTTTCAGTGCCTATGTTGACGAGCAAAACAAAGCAAACAAATAGTTAGTAGGTCTTGTTATATGCAACACCCCCCCCCCCCCCCCCCACCCCCACCCACCCACCCACCCACCCAACAACAAAAAAAAAAAAAAGCAACAAAAACAACTATTGTGTTTGCATTACCATATTTTACATGTACGTGTAATTTACTAACTTGGTAGAAATTTCCCATTGGGTTGGTTTTTGCAGTATCCACGCCTCATGACCAAATTTACCGAAGACTTTGATTTCACTGCAATGAATGAGAAATTTAACAAGGATGAAGTTTGGGGCCATCTTGGTAAGAACAAAGCCCAATTAAGGGGCACGGATGGAGACACAGAAGAAGAATACCGGATCCTAGATGAAGAAGGTGACGAGCCTTCCAAATCTGATTCAAAGGTATAAATTTCATTAACTACTAAATCAATGTATTTTGCTGTCTAAACTGCTAACATGTCCTTGCCTTCGATTCCCAAGACAATCTATGTTGAGGACAACTTCTTTGATACTTTATCTTGCGACGCACTTGATCGTGGACAACAGAATGGACGGCCCAGATTCTCTGAGCAATTGAAGATCGATGCAGAGGTATGATCCCCCCTGATCATTTTCTTCATCAATAAAAGACCATGCCTCAACTCATAATAATGCCTTGTGAGTTGGATGGATGCAGACATTTGGTGATTTTTCGAGGCACCGCGGGGCTCGTGGTGGTGGCCGTGGGTTCCGTGGCGGCCGGGGTCGGGGTTCTTACTACGGAAGAGGTTATGGATACGGCGGGAGGGGCCGAGGCCAATTCGCTCCGTACCGACCATTTTAGGGTTTTACTAGTTTTGAGGTCCTTTGTTCCCACATCCCTTGGAAATAAATCCATATGGTGTAGAATGTGGATTGTTGAGTGTTCTCTGGCTGACTGGCCAGTTGGGATATGGCTTGTGCTTGGTTTTGTTTCCTTACTGATATTGTGTTAGGTTACAGAGTTTATTTCATTTTCATTTACCCTCTTTTTGGGTGTGATGGTAATTGTTGGAGTGTAAATCACACACCTCCATGTTTTGGATTGTAATAGAGAGATTTGATTGATGGATAAGTTTTGACTTGAGGTTAAGGTTGATTTGTTATTGAAGTATGTTTTTTGCAATAAGTTTTCTTCAATATTTGTTCTCAGATGCATTGTTGCTCATGCTTGTAATATAGAGAGAGCTTCCCAAAACTCAAACCAGACTAGAATCATTTTTGAAAGAATGCAGGAAGTCTTAGGTGCCTTAGATCCGTTATATGTGTTTATGCTTGAGTCCTACATATTGCATCCATTTAGGGCCTGGTTGGTTGTCGTAATTGATCGTAATTTATAAGTCATAATTAGTAAAGTCTTTTATAGTTATAAATGAATTACATGTATGTAAGTTTTACGGTGTTTGGTTGGTAATATAAAGTTATTGGTGGGAAAGTGTATTGTATTTTAGTCGTAAGTAAAAAAGTTAGACCATAAAATTAATTATTTGGTGATTTAAAAAGTTTTAATATTGCAAATAAATATTAAAAATACTAAATATTAAATTTTTTTAATATTAATAAAAAAATAATACAAATTTCCATGACCATAAAATTAACTGTAATTGGGCTGTAAGTGTGTAGTAATTGGGTTGCAAGTGAGTAACAGTCGAGTTGGGTAAGTTTTTTACGAATTACGGTCCAAACAAACGCCATAGTTGTAACTGGGTTGTAAGTCATTTATAAATTACGGCATTTTACGCAAAACAAACAGCCCCTCATGGAAGGAACACCAACTGATTTTAGCAAAAAATTTAGTAAATTATCAGCAACTTTTGGGTTCTCAGGAAATCACTATGAATTTCATTAATTTTAGTTAATTATAATGAATTTTACATTAAAGTGACTGAACTATTTAATGATTAATAAAAAAAATTTAATCATGATATTCATTTTTAAATTTTTATTATTAACAATAATCTTTAAGACATTTTCTCCCATAGAATCATTTTAATTTATTAATTGATTTCATTTTGAAAATATTTATTTTTAAGATCCTTAATAATCATACGCCACGGAATATTTAACGCTAAGCTTCTATAATCCTTCACAAGCTTCATTTATAATAATATTTTCACTTAAAAAAAGAGAGAAAAACAAAGAAAAAAAAGAAGAAAAAAAAGCTGTAATCCACACTCAGACATTGCAATGAAATAATTAATAATGCCCCTGATCCATCCTGAGAGCCTTCCTGCAATTTTCATTTGTATGGCTCGAGTCAATTTGCAAATATGGATTTTTACGAAGAAGAGACTCTTGGTGTCTTCATTCTCATCCATCAACAATGGTTCATTGTATTCTTCTTGTGCTCTGAATTTTCTTGATGCCAATTAAATCCTACAACAACAACAAAAGCACATTAGATCATCTATGAAATAATTAATCTTCATAATTTTGATCGAGTTTGACTGTAGAAGTTTTGATTCCTACAAAAATGACATGCCATTTGTTTGAAGTTTCTAACAATTTCAGCAGAAAAAATAAAATAAAAGTCTATGCTTTTCGTTTAGTTAAAACTTTGCAAGGCTGATACGTTGCAATCTCTTTCTTTTTTCGTTTGGTAACATCTCTCTTCTTGGTAATTTAATTTATTATCTTATTTTTTTTCCCCTTAAACATTGCATTTTCATGCAGTGGCCAAGTCAAAATTATTCGACAAGTGAAGCGAAATCATTAGATTCTTTTTTTAATAGGGTTGTGTACAGAACCCACATGCAAATAATTAGTAAACGAGAACTGGGAATTTCACGTAGGTCCATTGTTTAATCATAATTTATCTTAACGCCGCGTTTTATATTTTTCTTTGTTTTCTTGTGATGGTATTTGTATTTTCAGATAGTTTCTGACTTGATCATTTTATTGCTAAAGCTTATAGTTTTTCTGTTACCTGAATTATAATTTTCTAAATTAAAATCTTTTTTGATACATGAGGATGAGGTTATAGTCTGTCTTAAATCTGAGACTCCTTTTAACCTACTCTTACCTTTTTAACAATGAGCCCCCTCACTAGTCTTTTTTTTTCAAGAGCTAACAGAAGAGCCACCTTACTAATTGCACATTGAAGGCTCTCACTTTTTTTCTTTTTTTATTATCAGGAGGCTGACAAAATATTTGAGGCACATTTAAACTTCAACAAGTCACATATTTCATCTTATTTTTCGATAATTTCTCTTATGACTTTGTGTTCATAAAACTGAATTATGTAGAATTTTTAAATAGTTATTTTTTTTTATGATTTATACAATAAAATTAGGTAAGTATTTTATCAATAATTAAAATTTTCAAAACTATCTTGAATTATTAGAGTTTTGGTCAAAACTATCCTCAACTATTTTTTGTTCTTAAAACCATCAAGATTTTTTTTCTTTTGCTAAAAACTCCCTAATGTTGTTAATGGCACAAGTAAAAATTTCTAAATGCCATTCTTCTAAAAATAGTTTATCTTTTTAAAATTAAATTTCTTTTGCCAAAAAAAAATCATGTCAAATAAAATAACTGCAAGGGTTTGTTTACAAAAAAAAAAAAAATTATCTCAAATAAAATATTTACAAAAAAAAAAAATCATCTTCTTTCCAAAAAGATTTCTTAAATATTTCTTTGTAACTTTTAAATAATTTTCTTAATCAAAACTTATACACGCATGATTACATGCGAAGGTATTTTTTTTCCATAAAGAAATCATGTGTCAGACCCATGACATTGCGGTGTCCTTACAACATAAACCAGGACCATCTCGAGATGACAGTAGATGAACTCCTCGAGGGGACCTTCATCGGCAGTCCACACCCTCTTGTGAACATGAGCCCGCGGGGCGGGCCCCACATACCGGATAGCGTCCCACCCGAACACCTCGACAACCGGGTCGAACCCCACCGCGTCGCGAACGTCGAAAACGCCGGCAGAGCAGAGCACTGTTCTTGAGCAATGTCTCATCAAACCACTCCCTATTGAGCTCAGTTTCAGAAACAAGCGAGCCCAAGTCCTGGGAGCTGGCCTGGTCCCGGTTCACACTAGTGTGACTCTCTCTCTCTCTATCTCTGAGCTTGTGATTTGTGAAGAGAGAGGAGAGATCTTGGGAGATTTAAATATGCAGTGTATTCCCTTGGGATTAGAATCAAAGAGTTGGAAGTTTACCGTAGGAATTAAGATGGCTTATTAAGCGGAGATTTTGAGATTCTAATCAGAGTTTGGCTTAATGTGTGTGTATGTGTTTTATATTTAATTTTTTTTTCCTTTCCTTTTCTAGAAGAAATTTTAGCTAATGTAGAGTAGTCTCCGTTTGGTAGATTTCCCAGAAAGGTTGTTACCTAGGGCGCGCGCAACAAGTGGTATCAGAGTGGTTTGCTCCCCAGACACCCATTCGTTGTGCGCAGCGGATCGCGGAAGAAGAGACACAACAACCACCACTTTGATCTTGAGGAATCCACCCTCCTGGCGGAAACTCAATTCAGCCGGAGAAACAACCAACTTAGCAGGAACAACCACGAATAGAGCAAAGCAATCAACGCACAAATTTAACGAGGTTCGGCCAACGTGCCTACGTCCTCGGGGCAAGGGAGAAAGAGATCTTATTGATTCAACAATCAATATAACTATTACAAGAGAGAATTCTTGAGGGAGGCAAGGGATTCTTTGTTTTTCTCAGGGATACAATACATGAGGCCTCTAGCCCCTATTTATAACCACAGAGTCTCTGAATTTATGGAAACCCAGGTTGAATTCAATCCCAATCAGAAGAGGAATTCGAATCCTAAAGGAAACTCCAACCACGGTCGACCGCGCTTACCCGAGAGCGAGGCTACTTCAGTCGATCGACCGGGGCCGGTCGACCGCTCCAACCTGTGCACGCCCGTGCACGCCGGTCGACCGGCCTCCTTCACCGGTCGACCGGGACATCGACCGGGCGAACAAATTGCCTGCTCCATGCGCCGTTCCTTGTTCCTTTATCGTCCGATCTCTGTGCTATCTTCTTCCATCTCCTCCATCTCCTCTATCTCCTCTCTCCCACAATTCTCCATCTCGGTGAAGATTTTTCAAATCTGAGCCGATCTCCAACGTACCCCAGTCTATCACCTGGCGAAATCGACACACGATCTTGGCTTGCGCGTACCGGACGAATCGACACACGATCTCGGCGAAATCGACACACGATCTCGGCTTGGAATCTGTAGCTCAGCTATCCACTAGAATGCACCACACATGCCTTCCCTATGTTTCACCTTAGGAGAACTTCCATACATGCCGATCACCGAACATGGCTCCTACTCCGCAACTTCACGACCTCACGAAGAACTCATCATAAGCCAACACTGACTCTCTAACTGACTAGCTCTATCTAGTCTACATGTCTTCAGTTGACGGTCCAACTAAGTCTGCGTAGAGCACACCAAACACCATCATTGGCTTCACAACTGGATGCACACCACTCCTTATGTAAGCTTAACATCTTCTCACCAGAAGATCAATCTGTTCATCGAGATTACAACACCTCACCTCTACGTGAAGTCCAACTAGCCACAACACTTCACCTCTACGTGAAGTCTCTCCACCTCTATGTGAAGCTCCAATCGGCCACAACTCTTCACCTCTACGTGAAGTTCCAATCAACTTCTCGAGAACCCAAACAGCTTCACACGGGTTGCATCACCAAATGGCTGCGCATTTACGGCTGCCTACGTACCTTGCCCAAAGGATCAAGCCAACCGTAGTTCATTGAAATGAACTTCATCAAGCTCAAGCACTTGTACCTGAACCTGCAGCAGTGAACCTATCTGGCTGAGTCATATGAACCTCCTCACGACCATCATGGAGAACAACGGCCTTCAACTTGAGCTTGTCGCGATCACAAGCTTGAGATTCATGCTTCTTTAACCACAAGCGTGGTTTTACCTTAGTTCCAATGGCTGCAAACAATCCACATCCTCAACAATATCTTCAACCTGTTCAGCATCAACCCTGGCTACATGATCTCCACCCGGTGTCACATCCGGTGAAGTCTTCTCTAATGCCGAACCAACTGGAGATGGTGGAGTAGCATCAACCTCCACCCACTGCGATACTTCCTTGGTCTCCGTCCTCTCCACTTGCTGAGAGACGGTGGACATCAACACTGAAGTCTCTCTAAATGTGACATGCCTACTCAACACGATCTTCTTGTTTTCGGGTCCTACAACCTGTAGCCATTCCTTTTGACACCCAAAACACAAACCTCTTTACTCGCGTATTCACCTTGCCACTCTTGGTACTGAAGTAGGCCGGACTTCCAAACTCCCGTAGCAAACCATGATCTTGAGCAGATTTCCCAGACGAAATTTTCAATGGAGCTTTACCTCCTATCGCAGTCGATCTATTCATGAGATGGCTAGCATACACAATCGCCTCAGCCCAAAATGATTTGTCTTATCCTGCATTAGACAATAACCATCGAACCTTCTCCAGTAAGGAACGTTTTACTTCCTTAGCCAACCCATATATACCTGTTGTGAAGTGAGTAGCAATACCTGTGTTCTGACCAAATCGTAGGAATTGGTTCATGTCTCTTTCAACATTACCAATCTACAGCTCCTTGATCTTCCTACCAATCTGTTTCTCCATTCTTCCTCTCCACTTCACCAACATATCTAGGGCTTCACTCCTTTGTCTCATAGGATATATCCAACAGTGTCTAGATAAATTATCAACAAAAGAGACAAAGTACTTGTGACCTCCAAGCGATGCAGTCTTAGCAGGTCCCCAAACGCTTACGTGAACACAATCAAGAAGACCTTTTGAGCGGTGAGTATTGTGCTGAATTTCACCTTCTTCTTGTCCAGAACGCTGTGTTCACCTTCCAACTTGCAGGTAGCAGCACCTTCCAACGATCCCTTCTTTGCAGGAGCTTACAAAGACCTTTCACCTCCATGTCCGACCTTTACCTGCCAGACCTCCGTGCAACCATCATCTGAAGAATTAGAAATCTCCACCCGACCTGTAACCGTACTACCCTTCAAGTAGTAGAGATTGTCCCGATGGACGCCTTTCATTACCACCATCGAGCCTTTGATCATCTTGAGAACACCATCTCGAACAGATATACCAGACCTGATGCTTCCAAAGCACCAACAGAGATAAGATTCCTTTTGAGTTGAGGTACATACCTCACCTCCTTCAATTCTCGTACTATCCCGTCATCCATCTTAATACGGACTGTACCTATTCCTTCTATATTACACGGATAGTCATCTCCCATGACCGTGTAACATCCATCCAGCTTCTCAAAGCTAGAAAATCAGGCCCTATTCGGGCACACATGATAGGTGGCTCCGCTATCCAAGATCCACTCAGTATTATCTGAGTTACAAACAGCAGGGGTAGTAACAGAGAGAGTGAATACTGATGAGTCCGAGTCTGATCCATCTGCCTGCGAGGTACTGCCTTGAGTACTGACCACCTTTGCAAGATTTGCCTCAGTCTTAGACTCCACCTTCTTATCTTTGGCCTTCGGGCATTCAGCTTTCCAATGTCCTAATTCCTTGCACAAGACACACTGATTCTTCTTCAGATTTCTGAAGCCTGATCTGGACTTTGATCTCCCCCGATCGTCTCTTCCCTTCCTATTGGAACTTCTGCCTCTTACCTCCAATGCCTCTACTTTTGTGCTTCCCGAAGAAGACAGTCGGTCCTATCTCCTTGCTTCATAACTCACAAGTGCAGCAGACACCTCATCGTAGTTAAGGGATTGTCTATCATTGAGAAAAGTAAGAGTAAAGGTCTCATACTCTTCCTTAGAAAGAGAGTTCAAAAGAATTACCGCCTTGTCCTCTTCACTAGTCTCTTCATCCACATTAATTAGATCTGTAAGAAGCTTCGCGTACCGATTCAAGTGTTCGTTGATGGAGCATCTTCTTTGCATCTGAAACCCATAGAGCTTCCTTTTCAACTGCAATCGCGATTTTATACTCTTCGTCAGATACTTCCTTTCCAGGATCTCCCACAGCTGCCTTGCAGATGTCTCATGCAACACCTGATACTTGATGTCTTGTGTCAGACAAGACCTGATCAAGTCGCAGCCGAACGGTTTATCTTGTCCCAATCTTCTTCCGTCGTTGATGCGCACTTATTCTCCAACGGTAGAGTGTCTTCGAGGTTTGATGCCGTCAACGCATCCATAACCTCACACCTCCACATTCCAAAGTTGTTCGTCCTGTTGAACTTCACTACATCAATCCTTGGATGTGGATACATGGATTTCACTGATGTGCTTTCTCCAGCCATCTTCTCAACTGATCCTCAAACCAATATGGAAACAAACGGAGTTAGATAAAACAACTAGATAAAGACCAGATTTTTACCTCCACGCGAAACCCTCGAAGAGTTTTCGAAGCAATCTACTCCACCAACTTGATTCCTCGAGCAATCTTCACACGCTGCTCTGAGATCGACACACGATCCCACAAACAGCCCCAACGCTGATCCGAGATCGACACACGATCTCCGCCAATCAGAAACAGATGCCCTTGAATCAACAGATGATCCCACGTCAAACCTGGAATGCTCTGATACCACTTGTTGTGCCCCCAGACACCCACTCATTGTGCGCAGCGGTTCGCGGAAGAAGAGACACAACAACCACCACTTTGATCTTGAGAAATCCGCCCTCCTGGCGGAGACTCGATTCAGCCGGAGAAACAACCAACACGGCAGGAACAACCACCAATATAGCAAAGCAATCAACGCATAAATTTAACGAGGTTCGGCCAACGTGCCTACGTCCTCGGGGCAAGAGAGAAAGAGATCTTATTGATTCAACAATCAATACAACTATTACAAGAGAGAATTCTTGAGGGAGACAAGGGATTCTTTGTTTTTCTCAAGGATACAATACATGAGGCCTCTAGCCCCTATTTATAGCCACAGTCTCTGGATTTATGGAAACCCAGGTTGGATTCAATCACAACCAGAAAAGGAATTCGAATCCTAAAAGGAAACTCCAACCGCATTTATCGGTCGACCAGCTGGTCGAACGACCCATGCCACGGTCGACCGGCCCGGTCGACCGCGCTTACCCGAGAGCGAGGCTACTTCAGTCGGTCGACCGGGACCAGTCGACCGCTCCAACCTGTGCATGCCCGTGCACGTCGGTCAACCGGCCTCCTTCATCGGTCGACCAGGACATCGACCGGGAGCACAAATTGCCTGCTCCATATGCCGTTCCTTGTTCCTTTGTCGTCTGATCTCTGTGCTATCTTCTTCCATCACCTCCATCTCCTCCATCTCCTCTCTTCCACACAGAGCATCCCAGGTTTGGTGTGGGATCGTGTGTTGATTCTAAGGGTATCGGTTGCTGTCTGGCGGAGATCGTGTGTCAATCTCGGAGCAGCGTTGGGACTGTTTGTGGGATCGTGTGTCGATTGTAAAACAGGGTGTAGATTGCTCGAAGAATCAATTTGGAGGAGTAGACTGCTTCAAAAACTCTTTGAGGGTTTCGTATGGAGGTAAAGAACCTGTCTTTATCTAGTTTGTTTTATCTAACTTCATTTATTTCCATATTGCTTTAAGGAATCAGTTGAGAAGATGGCCAGAGAAAGTATATCAAATCCACATCCGTTGAGGATTGATGTGGTGAAGTTCGACGGTAAGAACAACTTCGATATGTGGAGGTGTGAGGTGATGGATGTGCTGACGGCATCAAACCTCGAAGACACTTTACAGTTGGAGAAGACGCGTGCATCAACAACTGAAGAAGAATGGGACAAGATGAACCATACGACATGTAGCTTGATCAGGTCTTATCTAACATAAGACATCAAGTATCATGTGTTGCATGAAACATCTGTGAGGCAGCTATGGGAGATCTTGGAGAAGAAGTATCTGACGAAAAGCGTCGAATCATGGTTGCAGTTGAAGAGTAAGCTTTATAGTTTTCAGATGCAGAGAGGATGCTCCATCAACACACATGAATAGCTACACAAAGTTTTTTACAGATCTAGTTAATGAGGATGTGAAGATCGATGAAGAGAATAAGGCAGTAATTCCGTTGAATTCTCTTCCTCAAGAAGAGTACATGACCTTTACTCTTACATTGATCAATGAAAGAAAATCCCTTAGCTATAGTGAGGTGTCTGCTGCTCTTGTGAGTTATGAAGTAAGGAGATAAGACAGATTGTCTTCTTCGGGGAACACAACAGCAGAGACATTGACGGTAAGAGACAGAAGTTCCAATAGGAAGGGAAGAGGTGATTAGGAAAGATCGAAGTCCAGATCAGGCTTCAGAGATCTGAAGAGGAATCAGTGCGCCTTGTGCAAGGAGTTAGGGCACTGGAAGGTTGACTGTCCGAAGGCCAAAGGTAAGAAGAAGGAGCTGGTGACCAACAGATGGTCAGTACTCAAGTCAGTACATCACAGGCGGATGGATCGGATTCAGACTCATCGGTATTCTCTCTCTATCACTACTCTTACTGTTGATTACTCAGATAATACTGAGTGGATCTTAGATACCGGAGGTACCTATCATGTGTGCCCGAATAGGGCCAGTAGATTTGAGAAGCTAGATGGATGCCTCACAGTCATGGGTGATGATCATCCGTATAATGTGGAAGGGATGAGTACAGTCCGTATCAAGATGTTTGATAGGATAGTACGAGAATTGAAGGAGGTGAGGTATGTATCTTAACTCAAAAAGAATCTTATCTCTGTTGGCGCTTTGAAAGTGTTGGGTCTCGTGGTATCTATACGAGATGGTGTTCTCAAGATGACCAAAGACTCAATGGTGGTTATGAAGGGCGTCCGCCGGAACAATCTCTACTACTTGAAGGCTAGTACAATTACAGATCAGGGAGACTTATAGCTTTTCAGATGATGGTTGCACAAAGGTCTGACAGATGAAGGTCAGCCATGGAGGTGAAAAGTCTTTGCAAGCTTCTGCAAAGATAGGATCATTGGAATGTGTTGCTACTTGCAACTTGGTGGGTGAACACGGCGTTCTGGACAAGAAGAAGGTGAAATTCAACACCAGTACTCACCGCTCAGAAGGTCTTCTTGATTGTGTTCACATAAGCGTTTGGAGACCTACTAAAACTGCATCGCTTGGAGGTCACAGATACTTTATCTCTTTTATTAATAATTTATCTAGGCATTGTTGGATATATTCCTTGAGATAAAGGTGTGAAGTCCTAGATATGTTAGTGATGTGAAAATGAAGAATGGAGAAGTAGACAGGTAGGAAGATCAAGGAGCTACAGATTGGTAATATTGAAATATACATAAACCAATTCCTACGATTTGGCCAGAACACTAGTATTGGGACTCACTTCACAGAAGGTATTCATGGGTTGGCTAAGGAGGTAACCGTTTCTTGCTGGAGAAGATTCGGTGGTGTTGTCTAATGCACGATTAGACAAATCGTTTTGGGCTGAGGCGATTGTGTATGCTAGCCATCTCATAAATGGATCGACTGCGATTGGAGGTAAAACTCCACTGAAAAATGAGTCTGGGAAAGCTTCTCAAGATCATGGTTTACTGCAAGAATTTAGAAGTCCGACCTACTTCAGTGCCAAAGATGGCATGGTGAATCCGCGAGCAAAGAAGTTTGTGTTTTTGGGTGTCAAGAGAAATATGAAAGGTTACAAGTTGTGGGACCCGAAAATAAGAAGATCGTGTTGAGTTGGATGTCAAGTTTGATAAGACTTCAGTGTTGAAGTCTACCATCTCTCAGCAGGTGGATAAGATGAAGACCAAGGAAGTATTGCAGCGAGTGGAGGTTGATGCTACTCCACCATCTCCAGTTGGTTCGGTATCAGTGAAGACTTCACCAGATGCGACACCGGGTGGAGATCATGTAGCCAGGGTTGATACTGAACAGGTTGAAGACATTGATGAGAATGTTGAATTGTTTGCAGCCATAGGAACCAAGATAAAATCACGAAAGTAGGTGAAGAATCATGAATCTCAAGCTTGTGATCGCGACAAGCTCAAGTTGAAGACCGTTGTTCTCCATGACGATAATGAGGAGGTTCATATGACTCAGCCAGATAGGTTCGTTGTTGAATATTCAGTCATAGGTACTTGAGCTCAGTGAAGCTCATTTCAATGAACTACGGCTGGCTTAATCTCTTGGGCAAGATACGTAGGCAGTTGTAAAGGCGCAGCCATTTGGTGATGCAACCCGTATGAAGCTATTTGGGTTCTCGAGAAGCTGATTGAAACTTCATGTAGAGGTGAAGAGTTAGACTTCACGTAGAGGTGAAGTGTTGTGATCTCGATGAAAAGTTGATCTTCTGGTGAGAAGATGGTTAAGCTTGCATAAGGGGTATGCATCCAGTTTGTTGAAGCCGATGATGGTGTTTGGTGTGCTCTACTCAAATTTAGTTGGATCGTCTTGAAGATATGTAGATTAGAGAGAGCCAGTCAGTTGAGAGACAGTGTTGGCTTATGATGGGTTCTTCTTAAGGTCATTTGGATTAGAGTTTCATGAAATTGCTGAGTAGGAGAAATGTTCGTTGGTCGGCTCGTACAGTAGTTTCTCGTTGGTGAAGTGGAGGAAGGGCATGTGTGCATTCCAGTTGATAGCTGAGCTGAAGTTGAAAACTTACAATTGATATTGGAGTTTGGTAAGCTTGCAGGTAGCAACGACAAACTCAATTTGGATCTGGTGAGATTAGTGAAAATCAATTGTACGTGTACTAGCGATTGATTTGAAGGAACATGTTTTGTCTGTTGGCCAAGTCGAGACTGTGTTGATTTGCCGAGATCGTGTGTCGATTTCATTCGGAACGCTCAAGCCGAGATCGTGTGTCGATTTTGTCGAGATCGTGTGTCGATTTCACCAGGTGATATATTGGAGTTCGTTGGAGTTCGACTCAGATTTGAGAAATCTTCACCGAGGTAGAGAATTGTAGGGAGAGAAAGATGAAAGCTTGGTGAAGCTTGTGGAATCCAACTTGGATTCGGACTTCGTTTCTGAAAAGGAGTCGAATCCAATTGGAGTTTCCTAATAGGTGAATTGCTTCTCCTTTTAGGATTTGGATTCTTTTTAGGATTTAGATTCCTTTTATGATTTGGATTCTTTTTTGAGTTGGGGTCAAATCCAATTGGGGTTTTCTAAATCCCTGAGACTCTGTGATTATAAATAAGGGCTAGAGCCCTAATGTATTGTATCCCTAAAAATCATTTGGAAATCTCCCTTGGAAATTCCTTAAAGAAGAATAAGTTATAATTGATTATTGAATCAATAATCTCTCTCTCCCTTACCCCAAGGATGTAGGCACGTTACCGAATCTCGTTAAATACTGTGTTGATTGATTTTCTCTATTGTTTCTCTGTTCTTGTCGTGTTGCGTACATCTCCGACTGCATCAGTCTCCGTTTGGTGGATTCTTCAGAAAGGTTGTCGTCTAGGGCGCGCGCAACAAGTGTCCGCCCTTCTATTGCAGAGGAGAAACAAGTTGGTGGCTCTTTCTCATTGGATTTTGGAGCTGATGTTGATGGGTTGTCCTCGATGCACAATAAGGACTTGAGAGAACGTTGGCCTATTGAGAAATAGAGAGATCAAAGTCCCGTTTTAATTATTTATAAAATTTTGGTATGAACTACTGCACTTAAAAACATATAAATGTAAGATTATGTTTTTCTTCCCTAAAAAAAAAATTTATGTTTTCCTTATATCTCATTAGAATTATGATGAACTATCGCGAAGTTTTCTTCATTTCGTAAGAAGCAATAAACCGCAGCAAGACAGAAAAAGATATAGAAGTTTCCCGATAGCCGCCAAGCTTTACGATGATATTCTTTTTCTCTTTTGACTAGAAACATAGCTGGGAACGCCAAAGATTTTTCTTTTCTCCAGTGATGATATACCATGAGTTTTTTTGTTAAGAAAAGTAAAAGTTAAGTCTTTTTGAGAGAGTTAAAAGTAAATCATATGAACTTTTTGGAAGACTAAAAGCCTATTAATTTAATGATCTATGACTAATTGTGTTAAACTTGGTGGGCCGGCCCATTGGGCTGAGCCCAATTCCAAGCCCGTTATGAACTAGGCTTGGCCTAAGCCATAACTGGACTATGTGTGTCACTGAATTCTGATTGGAAGGTCGAGATTAAAGTAGGGTTTGTGGGAATCATCTTGAGGATGATCTAGGGTTGACTCCATCTATATAATGAGATGATGTCTTCTTTTACCTATATAAATTTGCACATGCAAGCTACCACAAACTCCATCTTCTATTACCTCTCTTCTCCACCAAGATATTGATTTGCATGGTTCATGGATAATGACGTATTACTCATGTGAAATTTGTTGTAGCATACTCTATCATCAAGAGAGATTTTTTCGGGAGATAGACCCTAGCATAACATCAAGGCACGCTTCTGCATATTGATTTCATGTTATAGACTCTAGATCTTAACCCATATGAATTTTGTTCATGGTATCAGAGGTAGGATAAGTCTTTCTCTCTTCGAAGAATTAGATTGTGGATTAATTATTTGTTAGATCTAGATCTATCTAAATTATGATTTTCATGAATTTTTTTTGATATGTAAATCTAGATCTTCATGCTGTTAAGGTTATATGGTTTTTGTAGAAATCTTACTCTACAATATCTTAGATCATTGATTCTATTGTATTAATTTTTTTAAAAGATTTATATTGTTTAACCTAATAAGAAGATCGTATCTTTGAAAATCCTAATCCTAGAAAAAGAAAATAGGGAAGACAGGACAGCAACCCTGGCGGCACTAGTGATTGGCCGGTGTGCCAGACGCTAGCCACCTCTGGCTCCGCCACGCTAGCGCCCATCAGCTGGGCGCATTGGAGGACGCGGACGTGGCGCGCGAAGATATGTTGTCTCCACCACCTCAACACACGCAAGCACCCAGACTGTGACACTCTGCGCAGGCCCCGACGCGCCCTGCGGGGCAACATTGTGACTGGTGGTAGGGTCAGGCGTGGCTAGGCCCCTGCATGGGCCCGACGTGCCCTGCAGGATACCATGTTGCCGGCGGTAGGGTCCGGGCACGATCGGGCCCCTACGCTTGCACAGGCGACCTGCAGGCAAACTCGGCCCTTGGGGTAGGCGAGCTAGGCAATCGCCTAGGGCCCAATCATTTTGGGCCCCCAAGTTCATGTAATATAGTCATATAGGTTTTGGTGTGGGTCAGGTTTGTAACAAGAAACTCGCTTTAAAAACCCACCTGCTTCATAAAACAAACTTAAATCACTCTCTCTCTCTCTTAATTGTCTCTCTGTCTCCTGAATTCAATTCTCTCTCGCTCGAATCCGATTCTCTCTCTCTCTTTCATGTCTCTCTCTCTCTCTCTCATCTCGGCCCGATTAGGCATCTCTCTCTCTCTCTCATAGTCGGCGGCAGTGCCCAAGCTCAGGTACCCTCTCTCCTCCCTCTCTCTCTCAAACTCAAACTCAAATCCAATATCCTAACTTCTCAATTCGAAATTTTGAATATGTGAAACCCAAAATTTTCTTGTAAAGAGCAGGTTGGGGGCGTGTTAGGGTTAACCAAGTAAATAAATAAATCAATAAACAAGAAATCTGTGAAATAGGAACAATAGTAGAAATACTAGAATTTGTAGAAATAGTAGAAATCTGCGAAATAGTAGAATTAGTTATGTAGGAGTGTATAATAACATGTTTGCCATAGGTTATGATTTCCATTTATGTAGGATTATATAATTACATGTTTATCATGTTGATTTATTTATCAATATTTCTAAATTGATTCTATATCAGCAATTTGTTAATTACTTTTTAGATCTTTGGCCAGAATGGGTAACTTAGGAGAACTACATTGTGTTTGATCCTTGGGTCAGGTATAGCTCTCTTGGTATGTAAGCAACCCTAAAGTTACTTGGGTGCAACACTGTTAATAAAATAAAATTTATCTTGAATAATAATATAAAAAATATTAATGAATTTTTAATATTTTTTCATAATTGATTGGTGAGGACCTCATTTGAAAAATTCGCTAGGACCCAAGATCCCGCGACGGTGGCGCTGTTGGCATGCGGCAGGGCCTGGGCTCACTGGGCCACTGTGGCCATGCGAGCACCCACACTGGTGGTGCCGCTTGCTTGCAGCAGGCCCCGGGCTCGCCGGGCCACTGCGAGGCCAAGGGTGCGCCCACGCTGGCGGCCCGCTGGCCCATGACAGGGTCAGGTTCACCAGGCCTCTGTAGGGGCAGCGCGGAAGTTTCTGAGGCGGCACTCTAGCCTGCAGCAAGGGCTTGGGTTTGTTAGATGAGTTTAATGATATACAAGAGGCTTATAACCAAGGCATGCTATAATTAATAGCCTTCATTATCCACACTGACTATTGTCTTGTTGGTAGTGATATGACGCTCGTCCAAAATTTTCATGTATTTAAATCCTTGGATCTAACCAACTGCAAGTTTGCAGGAAATGCATTTCCCGTTGAGATACGTAGTCTGCATACATTAGAGAATCTCAACTTATCAGATACGTCAATCACGTACTTCTGAGCTCAAAAATCTTTTACATTTGAATTACTTGATTGCACAGCGTACTGCTATCTCAAAAGTACCTGCGAATTTTCTGTCATCTAATTAGTTTTTTGGCTCTAGATTTTATATTCCAATGAAAAGCACATCAACATCATTTCCCATAGTTCAATTATTGATCATTTGGTTTGCTTAGAGGGACCCTTAAAAGCTCTTGGTATTAATGTGTCTACACTATCGGATCTTCAAAAGCTTATTCACTTGTCTCGCTTCAAAAACAAAACAACAACTGAGCCATTTGTCCCCAGTATTTGGGGTAGGCTACATGAACCAAAAGAGAATTACGCCGGATCGGGCACATGGATCAGCTTTCTTCACTCATTCCTATCGAGCAATATACCTTCACTAAGACCTTTAGCCTTTATATCTTGTCGTATTACCTTCATCCATATTTTCTTTGGTCTCCCTTGTATTCTTTTAATTTGCCCTAAATTAATACACTCTTCTCGCCGACTGGCGCATCTGTAGGTCTACGTCGCACATGACCAAACATCGTAGGCGATTTTCTCTCTCATTTTCTTTTCTATAAAGCCTACACCTATCTTAGTATGAATATCCTCATTTCTCACCTTATCACTCCACGTGTTACCACACATCCAACTAAGCATGCGCATCTCTGCTACACTCATCTTCTGGCATGATATCTCTTATATACCCAACATTCTGTGCCAATAACAAATCTGGCCTAATAGCAATCCGATAAAACTTTCTTTCAGCCATAACAGAATGTTACATCACATAAAATTCCTGTTGCCTCCTCCATTTTAACCAGTCGGCTTGAATCCTATGGTTGACATCACTATCGATCTCCTCATCCTTTTGGATAATAGAACCTAAGTACTTAAAATGACTGCTCATAGGTAGTTCTTATCCATCTAGTCTCACAATACTATAATCTTAGATTTTCTGTTTACTGAGTTTACATTGCATATACTCTGCTTTGGCCCTACTTAATCTAAAACCTCTAGATTCTAGAGTTTTCCTCCATAACTCTAATTTGGCATTTACCCCAGCTTTCGTCTCATCGACTAGGACAATATCATCAGCAAATAGCATACATCACGGTATCTCATCCTGAATAGCTCTATTAGCTCATCTATCACTATGACAATAAGATGGACTCAATGCAGATCTTTGATGCAATCCAATTGAGGTCCCTTCGATTACCATCACCTGATGTTCTCGGGAGCAAACACATGAGGTCGAACCTCCATGCATTGAGCATTTCATATTGTGATCGTAGCCTTGAGGAGGTGCTTATTGAAAGAAGCAATTATTTGATCAACCTTCAGCATCTGATGCACAATAAAAAACTCTGTCTTGAGGGAATTGCCCTAAAGGGAGTGGAACCTAGTGACTTTTGTTTCTAAAGCTTCATGCTGTTGATATTTCTGATCGTCATAAATTGAAGCATGTCACTGGGTCGTGAATTTACCATGAGCGTTTGCGTTTACATTCCTGTCATAACATTAAGCAAGTGGCTTGCGAAGAGGCAGCAGAGATGGAAGGAAATGTAGATTTACCTTTCGAAACTCAGGATTCTTCATCTATCTTATCTTGTGAAATTGAGTAGCATTTGTGATTAGTGATAGTTTTCTCATCTTAAGAATTCATAGATGAATTTGAATGTGTAACATCCCGATTTTTATTACATTTCCTAAAGAATATTTTAATCTTCAGTCATGAGATAATGCCGGGTAATTGGAACCGATAACTATAATGTTCGAATTACTTTAATCATAAATTTGTGTTGCAGAATGCAACTTTGATTTATACATGATAATTTATTCAGTTATCTATATAATTAAAGTTTCTGATGACAAGTGAGAAATTAGTGTAAATGAATCTTCACAATATGTGACATGTAAATATATCACTGATTAATGTAGGGATAATCATGTATGTATAATGTGTTACATATTCAATTACACAAAGTTTCATACGTGGTATATATATATACTCCACTAACCATACCCGTTAATTTAATCTAAGTACAAGTTAGTGGAGGGGAGTAGGTGAATATGAAGGCATTGATGAAGGGCTAGGATGTCCTTGATTTGTGCAAGGATACTTGGAGAGAAATGAGAGTGTGGCAAACTTGTAATTATGGCTAAATTGAGATCTCTAGTTTTCAGCCCAAACTTTTCATCTTCCATTCTCTTCAACCTCTTAAACTCCCCATTGTTGAAACCCTAGAACCCATCTTCTCTTCTAGATGAACTCTCAAAGTTATCTTCTCACTTCTCACCTTTCTTTACTTTCTAGAGAGAGACCAGGAGAGCAAAGGAGGGAGGCCAGCCCAGCCTAGCCGCGGCCAGCGCCGCCGCGGTTCACTGGCCGCCGGCCGCGGCTTCCAGCAAGGGGGATAGAGAAAGAAAGAAAGGGAGTTCCCTTATGGAAAAATTCAAGTTTTGGGGATGAAATTCAGCCCTAGATCTGCTTTTTAGAGGTGATTTCATCTAATACTTTGATAAATTTCTGATTTAATTTTTAACAAAGAATTAGTATATAAAATAGTTTTTAACCTTTTAGAATATGGATGAATCTAATACTAGAAGGTAACTTGATGTTCTCTTGAATAGGATCATTGTTCGGGATCACGTGGAATCTATGATTGGCGAAGAAATCTCCGGAAAAGGTGAGAACTTGATTGAGTAAGATTATTAACAAAATTTAGAAGAACATTTGGGAACGAGAATATCCTATAGACTATGACTATGTGATATTACTCTACTAGTAAGATTTAGGGTTGAGTAACCGGACTCCATGAAGGGTGTTAATTAGAAACATTTCATTGTGCTGGAAACCGTGTGATAGAAATATTAATAATAATAATTGGTTTATTCTCAAATGGGTAAGAGGCTAGTAGTGAGTAATTGTGAAATATTTCTCTTCTACGAGGATCATTGTAGTTGTATCCACTTGATATTCATTTAAATTTTGTATATGTGATGTTAATTGCTACAATATCAAAATAGGGAGATTGGCATATTGGTGTCCGATGTGGTTATTCAGAAAAGAAATACGAGCGGTGCTTGGTGCGAATCCCTTATAGTACGCTCAACTTGAAGTGAGTGGGGTTTTAATAAGTTGGATTGCGTTATACAATAATTACAAATATAATTTCTGATGAATAATAACTTATTTAATATAGCATCTTAGAATATGTGTACAAGGGTATTGACATGTACATTACTGAATAGAAGTCATTATGATTGACATGAATATGATGGGTTATGTTACTTGATTTATGTACATAATATATAGTGATATGTTTTGATTAAGACATAGGTGTGAATATTCTTATAAGAATACAAGGTAACAGATAAACACTAATTGAGAGTATCATTCCATATATGAAATGATGTGCATAACATATGAATCTTATGGAATTGAATGTGCTGATATTGTGTGTAAATATGTACATATAATACTATGTTATGGAGGAAGGGACCCGTATTGCACGGGTAGAGTGTGGAGACAGTGCTATATATAAATATATCTAGAGGAAGGGACCGTTACGGCACCGGAGGAGGGGGGAAAACAGGGTACATATCATATATCAGGAGGAATGGACCCGTATTACACGGGCGGTGCGAAGACGGTGCTATGATATACAAATATGTGCAACTTATAAATGATTGAGAATGAATAACTATGTGTGATATACAAATATGTGCAACTTTACAAATGATTGAGAATGAATGGCTATGCGATGTATATTTGTGTGTGTGTATGACATTAAGGGTATGTTGGATGTGTTGTTGTATATGATAATGGAGACATTTGACACGGTTATGCGTGCACCTATCAGTATAAATTGAACAATAGCTGAAAGTAAAATACACACTCAAGTGGAGCATTCATTTATCACATACTTCATGTACCACATACATCGTATTTTCATGAGTCATGTATACTACACATCATTAATGCTATGCTACAATTAAGAATGAGATTAACTCCACTCACTGAGCCGTCGAGCTCACCCTCCATAGCTTCATGTTTTCAGAGCAAATTAGAGATAAATATCGGCTAAAGGCAGGTAAAGCACTGGAAGGATTCAAAGCACTCATTGTGTGGGCCTACCAAGTTTTTTATTTCTGATTTATAATTGAGTATTTTGTTTATATGTATGTACATAAAGTTGATGTTATAGATGAGACTGAATAGTCAAATATGTGTGATTTGGTTCGATGATGTATATATAAAGACCTGTCTATAAGTTCTATATAGATATTATCTTGAGTTGGCTTGGGTTAGACGGTGATACCGGGAGAATATTCCCAAGTAAGTGTTTGATTTGTTATCTTGAGTTGTATCCACATGATGAATTTGAGAGTATAATAAGTAGGCGATGTCAAGCCGAAATCGTGATATAAACTGCATGAGAAATTGTATATAGATATATGATTGATGTAAATTTTAAAATTATAGGTATTGATGTATCAGAGCAGACTCCGTATTATAGAGGGAATGCTGCCGAAAATTTGATGAATTCAGAAATGATTATAAATATATATGATCGATTAGCATAATTGGATTGGATTAAAGTTAACTCGATAATTAAAATCTGAGACGTTACAGAATGTCCAAACATGAAGGAAGTTCCCTTTCAGCTCACAAACGCCTGTAGCAATCTAAGAAGATAAAGGGCGAGAAAAAATGGTGGGAGAGTTTAAGAATTGGAGAGCAATATGAGAACTTCCCTCCAACCTCTCGTTGAACTAGACA